>CAJUYH010000279.1:20370-75206 GCA_910591685.1 Galerucella tenella | reverse complement strand
GGAACAAGTATATATTATGTGAGAGACCTTTTAAAAAATAATGAAATGCGTGAAATAAGAAGCGAGCATTTGATTCCCATGCAATATACATATACATATTAGACCTTTGTTTTTGAATTCATATATTATTCCAACCAGTATTGACAGTGAAATAATAGGAGAATGGCCGAAAAATTTCGCTGGAATGTCACCACAGTTGGGAATTTGCTCACCCAAATAAGGTTTAGACAGACCCGCGGAGAGAGATAAAAAAGTGTGAGAACGAAATCTTGGGTTCTCGCGCGTTGCAATGTCCAAATGACCGGATGTCCACATCTTTAAAATATATTTCTTTCTATTATATATATTCACATATTTTCATCACATAAAAACCATCGTTCGTCAATATTTCATTTAATATAAAAAAAAATAACATTATATGTATATAAATGTTTTTCTATATATATGTATGAACAGAATGACAGATTTATCGATAAGTTAATTTTATCGAACAAATTAATCTTGTTGTATTCCAAAAGTAATCGGATAAACTTACAATGACATTTGATTATTCATGAATGCGAAGGGCATTGTCTTGTCAACAATGAAACAGACATATATTAAAATATACATATATATATATATAAACAGAGAATAAAATAATCGCGTGTTTTCGAGCTGTGCACGCGTTGACCGATCAATATATATATATATATATATAAAAATACTTACCGTCAGTGCAGCATAGAGGTGGGTCGTCGCCTACTTACATCCATTGCCTATATATAAACACACGTTTACGTATACAAGTATGTATTGTAGACATTGTGTGTGTGTGCGCGCGCGAGAGAATATGTGAGTGTGCCGGCCGTCAATGCGCTGGGCATATACTGAGGCCCATGGGCCCCAGGAAGAAGTCGAAGAAAAAGTCGCCTAATTGATGCTCCGTCTTTGTTTTGGTTAATTCTAACATGGTTCGGCCATTAAAACGTCCCACAGTATCGGCAAGCCCGATCTCCGGTTCGAGATAAATGATGACACCCGCTTCAGGGATATACTATACTTACCACTACTATCAAACTCGCAGAGACGCGTTCTCTCTGCCACCATACACTACACGTATATATGTATGTAAGTATATATATATATATATATACATATTGGTGTACGCACATAATACACATATCCCGCGAGCACTACACCATTCACGTGTGAGCCAACTATGTAGATTACCCTCACACGGCACACCTTTTCCTCATGCTTCAACGTTTCCTTATCAAATACTATTTCAACGGTCAATCTATCAGCATCCTCCTCGTTTTATTTCATTTTCTCTTTCTCATTTCTCCATTTCATATATTTCTCCTAGAACAACCAAAATTTCTTATGTCAAACAAATGCATTTTATTTATCATTTTATTTAATTATATAATGTAATAGTACATTGGGAAACTGTATAAATAATTCAAGAGAAAAGGAGAGGGGTTATTTGGTGTTATTGGCAAATGAATAACAAAAGGTAAATGAAGAAAAAAAAAGTAAAAAAAAAAAAAAAAGATACAGTAGGAAAGGGACATTCAATTAAATTAACGCTTAATTCAGATGAAGGCGAAGGTGCGAGGACGAGATTTGAGATGCATAATGAGTAGTCGACGAGAATGATCCTCTCCAATACACACATGTATATAAATATATGTATACACCTACACATTCATTTATATTCACATACATGATCGGATTCTTGGTATTGAAGGACCCCTACATCTTTGGGTGGTCCCTCACCCAACTATAATAGTGCCGTTAAATCCATTTGACTTTTTATTGGGTGACCAATACAAATATATATATATTTATATATCTACACTTGCTTCTATATGTTTATATACATTTTTTATTTATTATATTCATCACTCAATAACCATAATAAATAAATCATAATGTATACAGAACAATAAGACGCTGAGTAAAATGATATAAAAATATATTTTACATATATTTAAATATAATAGATGTCCATTTTATTTTTCATCATTTTTATCGTGTAATATAGAAAGGCACTGATTGAATAATATAATGACAGCACGGTCAACAAAATTCCATTGAGTAGATGGGGCCCTATTAGAAGAAAGAAAAGAAAAAAAATAAAAACGATTGAAGCGTCGTTGTCGTGGTCGTCTTCGTCGTCGTTGGTCGTTGGTCGCTCGCTCGCTCGCTCGCTCGGTCGGTCGGTCGGTCGGTGAGAATGTCCTTGATTCATTCAGTCCCTTTTTATCTTGGGATTTGTTCCGGAAAGAACGCGTGATTTCTCGGAAGGCGATCTCTCGAGTTCGGCCTCTTGGCATTTCTCTCTTTCTCTTTCTCGTAGTGTCTTTCTCTGATCCCTTGTTGTGGAATATATATATATATATATATATATATAAATACATATATACCTATATATGTTCATGTATATGAACGAGCGTGGAGTTGATAGTGTGGAACCGCGCCGTGAACGCATCAATGAACTTCATTCAGTGTCGAGAGTGCGATGTTATCGCTTCTTCTTTGCTTTCAAAGTCTTTGGGATATCCATCTTGATCCTCCTAATTATTTTTCATCATGGCATTGCCGTTGTGCGCTCGCAGTGATGGTGTTGACCGGTTATCGCGACCACTTCAATTAATGATTCACATCATCATCTTGTAGCAACATCATATTATCATTATCTGCATTAACTTCAAGATATTTTTCACTATAGAAAAGACGAATATTATAATACTACAGAGAGGGAGTAATTCACCTATACTATTCCTCCTACAGAATATTGAGTACTCAGATAAATGCAAATGATTGCATAGTATTAACTTTTGTCAGTATAATGGTTTTATATGTGAATGGTAACGAGATAATGTCAATATATATATATATATATATTATATCTATGCGGAATGTTATGGTTGGTCTGGTCAGCTGTGTGTTGCGCGGATATACACAATGTATCTGATGCTGGTATATCACGAAACCGCGAGAGAAAGATTGGAGTTGGTCTTGGCGGGGGGTGGTGACAGCGGTGTGCGGACCACGGGGGGTCAGCGTCGGAGGGAATCAGGAATTTAACCACAAATGGCCGCGCAACAGCGAGAGCCGTCACTTGGTACGAACGTTGGCATTCGTTACCTCCTGGCGTCCTCTGCGCCAACCACTGTATGCACTATACCACTCGTATCTTATTATATTAATATATTATTTACCCGAGCCACGACGGTTTATACTTCTAGCGAGCGCGTTTGCCCGAATAAAAATTGTCTCGCGTCTGGTAAATATATATATATATATATATAGACGATCGCTTTCATAACTCACTCTCTCTCTCTCTCTACTATATGTTTAGTAAACGGCATATATGTGGCTCTACCTCACTGCATTTCACATGCTTTTATTCTTAAACAAAATCGACTATCTGTATATTGAATGTTAGGTGCATAGAGAAAAACTTGGAAAGTTATTGCATTTTTTTCCGCGTTGCATTTTGAGAACTATCTGTTTATTATACATATTTGTCTCTGTTTAGATAACTTTTGCGCTTTCTCTCTTGCCTGCCTTTCTCCATCGAAACTCCCTTGAAAAACATCAAAAAGATAGATGTGTACATATATGAATAACATGAGAGCACAAGCATAGCCAAAAGTTTTGAGCTTCGAGTGCAAACTGTATAGAAACAGAGTGGAACCTTCAATGGGACACCCTCAAGTTTCTCCTCGAGTTTTGGGGGCGTGCAAATAGCTTCATGGACTCTCGGAGTTGTCCCATTCAATTCCCTTATATCTATCCACTCGCTTCTGCTTTTGGTCACATTGCCCCATCTAAACTTGAGGGCTATTGGGAAATCGCTCCAAGTACCTGGTGCGGCACAGCCGACTAAAGTGACCTTATATGTACAATGGTGACGGGTGTTGATAATTGACAATGTATCATGCATAAAATACGTAAATACATATATAATTTCAGCAAATTAATTCAATTGTCCAAACACCACTCACAATATTATCCTGAAGATTATACTCATTCAGTTTTGTATATTTAAATTGTACACAGTTTATGTTTATTAATTATTGGAGGAAACAAATTTTAATCACATCATTCCAATGACACTCTTTCATTCATGTCTATACACATATCTATATACAGCGAGTGTGCATGTGTGTGTGTGTGTGTGTCTATATACTAAACGGAAGGTTCAACTGTGAAACGATTTTGTATTTCAGCTTCATATAAAAGATGGCACCACCATCCTGATCAAAAATTCCTTCGGTTGAATTAATATAAATATAAATGATAAATAAATTTTCTTCTTTAACGTAGATGAATAGTAATTTATTTTTACAGTGTTAACAAAATTTTTTAAAATATATGGATGAATTAACAGGGCTTTGAGGAGACTGTTGTTGATAAACAGAATGATACAGTCATATAAAGACTATTGTCGAACAAACTTTGTGTAATTAATCTAATGAATAAATGAAAACTTGATCGATTTAATTTGAAAGCACATCACTATTTGTATTTAATCACGGCAGATGTACTTGAATTTTACACCGTTAATTTTGTTTGAATTTACATTATAAAATAATAAACAATATAAATCTAATGGAAATGGTAAAAAAGTGATTACATTTGTCGGACGTGTGAGAATATGATGAGATTAATTCACTACATCGATCGCGGTAAATAAATAAATGTTTAACAATTGATACAAATTTCGTGTATAATAGGTAAACAATCAATTTTATAAAGCGACAAATGGAAATCATGAGTGTCAAAGGGTGCCTGGGTATAGAATGATAGATGTGGCTGTCGCCGCTTTGGCAGTTTTAATGTACCACTCGCGTCAATGCATAGATAGGCAATTAGTGTAATCCTGTTTCAAAAGCAACCCCTCCCAATAATCGCATCATCGCCATACACATCCACACAAACTGTATTACAATATTAATATGTATACAAAACAATTGTATAAAAATATCAGACGAAATCTTTCCTAATATATAATAACAATAATCATTTGATCCATTATCAAACTATGGATGATACTTATATCTGATATATTAAACTTTGGCTCTCGAAAACACACGTCAATACATATTGATGGTATCATAGTTAACATCATCGATAAGATTGAGAGAATATGTCGGCACAAGATTCCTTTGATGATATTAAATATATCTTATGTACACATATATAATCTCATATCCAAACGAAAAAGAACAAAAAAAAAAAGAAATCCTGTGTACTATTTGATTTGCTTTTTTATATTCGCATATTTTTATCTGCAAATTAGCTTGTAGATGAAAAATTATTATTGTGCGTAAATTTTATACAATAAAGAGAATAAAATAACTAAAGAAGAATAGATTAAATTCGAAAAAATGGGAAATAAAAGAGGCGCTCACCTCATATATCTATATATACATGTATAGACAAATCCATTGGCGTCGCAAAATAGTTCTCGCCCAGTCCAGATGATTTAAACCGTTCTCTCCTGCCAACACCTTCTCCTGTTTAGCACCGTTTAAAATCCCAACATTTCTTCATCTTATTCATTCATTCTTTTTCTTCCTTTTTTTTTTTTTCTTTTTTTTTTCAAACTTGCAGGCCAAGCGACTGAATTCGAGAACCCAAACCCCGCGCTATGTCCGTTGAGTTGTATGCCTGTCATCACCTGAATAAATAATATTACTAAAAGGAAAATGTAGACTACATATACATATATATAATAATAAACTTATCCTAGTAACAGTTGACCATGAAATCTATATTATTATAAACTTATGTAAAATGATTACCATTAATGCATACATGCGCATATATAAATACATGTATAGTGGCTGATATGAAATAATGACAGCAATATGAATTGGCAATAACAAAAGTTGATATGAAAATGTGGAGGTGAAATTTACCCTCGCCATCAATAAAACAGTAATAAAGTATGCATAAACGATCAAACAATATTGACTCGTGTGTGTGTGTGTGTGTGTGTGTGCGCACCATCAGAATAGGTACTTGCCCGAAGAAATAAACCCGGAGTTGTCTGGAAGCGATCAAGTCGCTACAGCTACAAACATGGGTTGCAATGTATACTCACTCTCAGTTTACGTGGAGGTACAAGGCACAAGCATTGGGGGACCAATACGACGATATTCGTCGAGGGAATGTGCGCGTTTGTGGCTCTGTACACACACACACACACACACACGCACACACATATATATATATATATATATATATGTGTATATCAGGTATGCATGTGTGTGTACATGAGCACCAGGGTTGTGTGTAGACTGTGGTGTTAACAAACGGTACACTAATGTTTCACATCTCGGCATGCTTCTCTGTGTGGCCGTCGTCGTTGTCGTCGTCGTCGTCGTCGTCGTCGTCATTCCCCCCCAATGTATTCTACAGCCGCGAGGGCAAGAGTGCCAAGTAGCAACTCGAGAACGTCGTCGAGCGAGTCGTGCATTGAATGGTTGATGGTGGGGATGAACTGTTGAGATGCTTACCACTATCAATGTATTTTATATATATTGCTATGCATATACATGTGTGTGTATGCGCGAGTGTATGGGTTCATGTATGTTTGGTGGGGATATAGACGGGGGTAGCATTTTGCCATGAAGGCGGAGGACGCGATATAGAGGCGGAGCGAGATTTGTCCGCGCCCCCAAGAGGGGAAAAAACGCGCGGCTATATATGCAATGTGGACGACTGACACAAACGCACAAATCTCGCGGGGTAAAGGGATGACCTACCATGAATATATGTAGGTGTGTGTGTGTGTGTGTGTGTGTGCGCGCGCGCGGGCCAGAGAGAATGAGACAAAGAGGAAAAATCGCGGATGTTGGAAGGGATCGTTGAATTATCCGTATATGTAGTCGACGCAGCCTTGACTTGCTCGATTTCTCTCTTTTACGCGCGCATCACCTACAACACATTACATCTCTGTCTCCTCTCCTTTTGGATGTTTTACGCGTAGAGCGGCTAGTTACCAACGTGCCTGGAGGGATGAAACACGTCCACGTAATACACCCTCATGTATAAAGGTATGAGCAACAATACATATATATATATATATATATATATATACATGTATTCATATGCATATGTATATAGCTGCAATAATGAAAAATATCCTGCAATGTGCGTCTTTATTTTTCTTTTTTTTTTATACTATGTCACTTTAGTCAATCCCCAGGAGTTCATACACAACTATATCCTTGCTTTAATTCCCTTTATAATTATTACCCGCACAATACTATACATACATACAATATAGATTGTAAATAAATCACAATGTATGCAGTTGATGTCCAGTTGTTAATGAATTATATAAATTGTTGTATTTTGATACATGAATATAATGTAAACCATTGTGGATAATGGTGAATGGTGAGTTTGGATAAATATATACACACAAATACATGAGAATCATGTGAAAAATGTAGTGAGCATAGAGAAACGAAAAAAAAAAATATAAAAGAAATAAGAGAAAATAGAAATGAAAAATAAAATAAAAGAAGCAATCGATGCAGCATGAGCTTATACGAACGTACAACTGATTGTGGGCAAGCCATGGAAGGTATATACACACACACATATATATATATATATATATATATGGATGTACATAGTTGTGCAGTCAAGTGTCGCGATGTGGGTGGAGAGCACAGTGGGCTGAACGGTGGGCAGAGATATATATATATATGTATAGAGTGTATGTAGTCTTATAAAAGTATAGAGTAAGACCGGGTATATAAACTGAGCAAATAGTAGTGGGGAATGGCCTCACATATATATAAGTACTATAATTTTATACACAGAAATATATATATATATTAATATGAGTATATATGTACGTGCGGTTGTGTCAAGGAGGCGAACGAAAGATGTGTTTGTTGATGGGCGAGAAGTCGTATACGGTATAGAAGGGATGTCAGAGCTGTGCGCAATGGCGAAACATGGGGGCGAGCAAGACTGGAGAAATGTATATGTGTGTGTGTGTGTGTGTGTATGTATGTTAGTGCATAGAGGGTAAAAGAAAGAAGGTAAAAGAGGAGGATTGAACAAACTACCGGAGAAGAAGTCAGTGGCAAGTAAAGCAGCGCCGCCGAGGCTAAACTTCGGGATCTATTGAACTAAAATTGTCGTGTAGTTTTTCCCCTACTCTGTTAAACTTATATATACACAGCCACATATATATATATATATATATATATATATATATATATGACCATCAGAGAGAACCACTGGATATTGACACCCCCACTATGCTTTACAATTTCTTCCCTCCACTACAAAATGAAAGCGAAACGAAGAGGGAAGAAATTGTAAAGCATAGTGGGGGTGTCAATGTCTCGTGGCTGCTCGTGATGGCTATAGCAAAATGAGATACATGATGGGTGATGTAAGGCAGCGTGAGTGAGATGCGACACACACACACACACACACATGTATATATATATAGACATAAACACAATAGTATGTAATATTGTATACATATACGTGTACGCATATGTATATATATATTTAAAAGCAAGAGAGGGGTTATATAGGAAGCGAGGTAGGAAGCAAGCAACTCACCATATTTTATTGTCGCGTTTGCCAACGCTAACCGCTGGCGTACGACTCCTCAGTGGGCCCCAAAAGCCATATCTATATATTACAGTATACACCACCGTCGGCTCAACACACGACGACGACGACGCGATATACAACGAAAACGCCTGAGGTGACACCTGCATATATATATATATATACATGTATATGCACACATGCATACATACGTACACCAACCCCTCTCACTCTATCCTACCACCTTATTTTTTACCTCCTCAATTTGCCCCCACCGCCACTATATCCCTTATACCCTGTTCCCTTTTTTTTTTTTACTATTTTTTTTATTTGTCCTTTTTATCTCTTCTGTGTGTCTTTGGTGGCACACGCGGCGTGCCGAGCTCTGGACCCTCCCATTGTCGGCGGGGGGAGAACGAGAGGGGGAGAGAGTGAGTGAGAGAGTCGTCGGCGACGGCGGCGGCAGATTGGGTTGGTTTGGAGATTGCGAGAAGTTTCGTGTGATGAGAAAGAGAGGAAGTGGGGAGCAAGTGAGAGAATAGAGCACAATGTGATAAAGGTAGGGGGGGGGGGGGGGGGGTAGAAAGAGAGAAAACGATAGAATCATACACGGAAGAAGTGGAAGAAAGAGTAGTGGTGATAAAGTAGTGGAGAGTAGGGAGAATATAAAGACTGAACGAGAGAGAGAGAGAGAAAGGATGAGGAGGATAGTGGAGGGGGGGGGGATTGGGGGTTGGAAGTATCTCGCAAAAATAAACGCCTCATCCTTCCTCTTCTCACTTTCATCTCTTTTTTTTTCGCACCGGATCCTTTTGCCCCAACGTTTCCAAGAGGTGTGTGTGTGCGCGCCCACGCATACATTGATACTTTTGTAATATGTGTTGTATACGTATTTGTATATTTACAATGTGTTTGTGAGTGTGACGTAGACGTGTGTACGCGTGTGTATGTGTGCGTTTGTAGTAGATCGAGCCACTGGACTCTCACACGGTGCGACACCTCCGCGCGATTGCCGCGCACCGCCCCTCGCTCGACGCTCCAGGGAAACGACTAGGGAAAAAAAAAAAGATGAAAAAAAAAAAACGCCCCACACAGAAAAAAAGAGAGGGGGGAAATAGTGGGAGAGAGAGAGAGAGAGAGAGGAGCGAGACAGAAGAAGTGCTACCGCGTTACACGCCGCGCCGCGGTCGAACGCCTGCGTCTACTCTACCCAACTCGCAAGCCAGTTTTGTACTTGGCGCCCTCCACGAGAGTCTACGGAGAGCGCGCCGCTCCGTTCACTTATCCCGGGATTGACAATGAACTCCTTCATACTTACCATCAACATATGTTTTACTAATTTACATGAGCATTAGCATTTTTAATATCATTATATTGTGATTATCAGTGAGAGACTTGTGCACCGTGTGTGATTAATAAAACGTAAGATTATCAGTTTTGTTCAACATATAATATAAAATAATATTTTGTGTGCAACGAAGTTAAATATCTCGTTACCATCATCGGTATCATAAGTGTATGTTGTTTATTCGCACCTGTATATTCCACGATATCTCCTCCTCTTCCTCCACCTTCACGCCATCGCTATATTATTATTTCACTCTCACTCGCACCCACACTTGTCACACAAATTCCCTCTTACTCTCTAACTACTCCGCTGCAGGTTTGGCTCTTGCGCTCTTCCTTTCTCTCTCAATTGTCTTCGTGTCCTGTCTTCTTTCATTATCTATCTATTCCCTTTCAGATCCTCCGCATCACTCTCTCTTTCCCTCTCTCTCACTTACTCTTCACCCTCTCTACACGTCTCGCCACTGAGGCGCGCCATCTCTCTTCTCCCTCACTTACTCTCCCACCTACTTGTCCCATACTGCCACTCTGTTTTATCTCTCTGTTTATCTCATTCTCATTCTATAATTCTCTCGCTCTTTCTCTCTTTATATATATATCTCCGTTCTCTCTCTTGCTCTCGACCAACCGGATTCCATCGAAAAGAAACGACAATTCGGCGAGGATAGTCGCGACCGATCATAGCTGGCACGTCGATCGAATCAGCGGACAAATACACAGCTTTGCCTACCGTGTGCTGCAGTTTCCACTATATATTATTTTCTTTTCACACACACACACACACACACACACACACACATATATATATATATATATATATATATAGATATATACGTACACAAACATTTATGGCAATTAATGTGTCACATAGTATTTGGTTTTCGAAAGTATTTGAAATCGTTCCCGCTGTTTTGCAAACTGACCGGAAATAATATTAACATCGATATCTATATATATGTGTGTGTATATATATGTATACAGTAATTGTTGATTCTTCGAGTGACAACTTGATCTAAATTGGAATTGAGACCGGAGAAACAAAAAATATTTCCTGAATATATTATTTGTGATGACAGTGCTGAGTGTGTATATAATTAATCTGTTATAAATCTACAATTAATGTTTTTTTATTTATTATCAATTGAGATGCATTGATAATGTTTCGTCAGTTACACATTATCAATTGTGTTTGAAATTTCATTTATCAATACATATATATATATATATATATAGAGAGAGATAGAGAGAGAGAGAGAGAGAGAGAGAATAGAAAAAAAAGTAAAAAAAAAATTTATATGAAATATCGGTCGTTGACGGTGGTGCTTACAAATATATCTATACATATGAATATTGTGATGGGATTGTGATTGTGATTTTTCTGGTGTGCAGTATCAGGTGGCCAGTCACGATGATCGCATAGCGGATCCCGACAATCACGGCCCTGAGTGGCCGACACAACATGTCACAGTTCTCCTACAGAGGATCGCCAAACTTGCAGGTAAAATTTCACAATTTATTCTCGCTATATCATTTAAAAATATTTAATTGATATTCTTGTGTAGATACAAAAAAAAAAAAACATTTTTATCTCGTTCTCCATCAAACAACATAATAACATTGATTGAATGCAAATTACATATATTTATATATATATCTTATGCGAGAGAACACGGCACAAGTTGTATGAGAGTTACAAAAATAACTGACGCTATGATACTACTGCTGCTACGACCACTACTACTCCTATTACACATATACTACTCAATCGAAGGAGTCGTCGTTGCCATAACCCTGCCGGCTGTATGCCAAACCACGTGCTCACACATATTATGCATACCGGCGCTTATGCAGTCAACTGTAGTGTCCAAATATATATATATATATCTATTGCACATGGCGTATTATTATGGTCAATACACAATACAAGTGGGAAAAATTGTATTATACACTTACCAATGTTTTATTAAATTATTACATTTTATTTTATATTTAAAATTATATTAATATTAACTGCAAGTCAACATTGAGAGATAAACGTGTCATTATTGTTGACGCAACGCCAGTATAATTATTGTCGTATATAGATATGTATGTAGATATATATATATATATATGAAATTGTTGATTAAGTGTTTGGAGAGATACAGCAAACACATCACGATCGAAAATGCAAATGAATCATTACATACATACATACACAGTAATCACAATCAGTATAGTTAAAATATACAATTGCCATTTTGTCATGATTATTATTCCATTATCATCGATTTAATCAAATATTGATGAGGTGTAAAAAGTAAAATAACTATTCATTACAATAAATGTGTATTTGTTAGCGAATAATACAACGAGTTGCGAAATAACATGCAAAATTGTAATGAAAGTTTATTGAAGTGGGTGTACATGATATGCTACACGTGTTTTCATATATCGCTTATTTCACGTGACTTCAACAAATGCTCCATTTCATTGATGAGAAGACGAAAAAAAAATTATGAATGGCATATTATTCACTGCAACTTGGCACTCATTTGTATAGTGATGATACGTACTAAACAGTTAGCACACTATACCTTTTACAAGCTGACTCGACAACACTCAAAATCGTTGTATATAAGGTATACATCTACATGTATACATACATATAGATGATATAGCAGCATGCAACGCTGACTCAGATCCGCCCTCACTCGTTGCCTCACTCGCACTCGCATAATCATCAACGCATAAAAATTGCAACTTTTTTTTCTCCTCTATTCTTTCTGTTTTCTTACATTTCAATTTCTTTTTTTTTTTTTTCCGTTTCTTATTTTCTCCATTTCCACTTTTTTTTTTTTTCCGCACGTTCACGTTCGCTATATATTACACGGGATGCACACGCACGCATAAATAACAAATCTATAAACATAATATATATATAAAAAATAGCCTGTTGAGAGTTGTTGGTATTTCCGGTAGTCAAATTTCACGAGGCAGCAAAACACTTTACCAAACATACAGTGTCAAATTATAAATATATCCGAATAGCCACATCATCCCTTCTGATAATCTTATCACATTGTATCAATATAAGTTATACAATGTAATAGATTGTATTCATATATATTAACTCAGTGACATGTCAAATGAAAGTTAAATTCCATAATAGGCGCGTCATCCATATAGCAGTATGTTTCTAAGAATATAATTCACAACGTGTCTTTCATCGTATGGCACCCGAACAAACGCCGGATGTAGGACCATGTCGCGCTCTCGATAAGTTGTCGTCAACGTCGTTTGTTGTAATCTTCTCTTACGAAGAAACGACGGTGTCAGATGACAGTATATACACATTTATACTCGTATAACATCTCCACCAATTTCATATACACACTCAATATCCCTTATGCAGAATTAAGATATACAAAATTATTTTGTTTGTTTTTTTTTTTTTTTTTTTTTATATTCATCACATATTCATATTTATACGAATAATATCGTGAATGTAGCTGTAACTTTTATATATGCCGTGTGTGTATACATGGTTCAAGTTTGTATGCAAACACTCTATGACATACTATATCTCTTGGACATTTATATTTATTTTTTATTTTATTTCATTTTTTCATTCCTTTCATTGGACTTTAATTATATGGTTGTTCAAATTACATTTTGCAACAAAGAAGTGTATTCATCATTACTTTGTATTAATTTTTATTATTATGTCGACATTTATCTGTTTTATGAGAGGTAGTAAATATAAATCCATTTTTTTTTTGAGCTTATTAATAATTATCATTCAAAAAATTCATGGCTATCTGGTTTAAGTGACTTTATCCTTGGACATATATATATATATATATATGTATATATCGTGCAAGTCAATATTGAATGGCACTTTGACGGTTATCGAAAAGGAAGAGGAAAAAAAAAGTGGAAGTTGGAGGTTGAAAAGGGCAAGCGAGAAGCTAAAATCTGGCTCAAGTCGTAGTGTATATGTAAGGGCGAATATATAGCGCGTGTGTCGATATGTGTGAATGTATGCGCGTGTTGTGTGTGTGTGTGTGTGTGTGGGAACATAAGTAAGTACCGCTCACGGCCTAAGCACATAGAATGGTCCATCAATCTGGCCGGGAGTCAATATTTGTTCGGCTGGGCCTCGTTGCAAAGAGGGCATTATCGGTATACATAAAGACAGAGGGATAACAAGAGAGAAAAGAATGAGATATATATATATATATATAAACGAATCGGTCCCTTTCACCTTTTAAAGGTTGCAGGACACGCGTGACAAATGCTCCGGCTGCAAACATTGCGGCGCATCTGTGTCCACAGGATAAAACGCTTGGGAGATATATATTTTTCTTTTCCAATTGATAAATTTTCCGACTTGATGCCATTTCAAACACATTGTCGATTACGGGATATTTATATAATATAAGCCTGTAACCCTAAAATATATGTATATATACATAGGTGTGAGACTGTG
The DNA here is from genome assembly GCA_910591685.1 of Galerucella tenella. Lineage (NCBI taxonomy): Eukaryota > Metazoa > Arthropoda > Insecta > Coleoptera > Chrysomelidae > Galerucella > Galerucella tenella. Next base: position 60,802 of record CAJUYH010000279.1, on the reverse strand, counting down.
TTATATTTGTTTATACATAACATCAATGTATGAGTTGTCAAAATATTTTATTTTATTCAATACGGTATTTAATTTGAAGGGGAAAAATTATTTAATGCCTCCAGTCAACCGCTGCACATATGCTGTTTGATTATCTGTTGCATGTCACGACATATTTCAAACTCGTTTTAATATATCTGCACATTCTACGATCCCATGATAATTGTAAGCGTACATACATATCCATATATATATATACATATATATATATATATATAACTGATGTAATATTCTGATTGGTTGTAAAAATTTTTCGCATTCTTCGAAATTGAATATAGATAAATTTTCAATGTTGATCCATACCACACATTCATGTACATTTTATTCATCTTTATTTTCGTTTAAATGAAAATATTTTGATTTTATTGTCTTACTCCAGTGTATATGTACACACAAACAATTATCTTTTCGCACGTGCGATACGTAGAAAAGGGTGGCCTTGATTATCCTAATTATATACTATATCCACAATATGTTATTTAATTTAATCGCCATATTAATATTATAAAATATTTTAATTTCTTCATTTTCACAACACGTTTTTCTTCCATCGCAAAAGTTGATTTGATTCATATATATTTATTTCGCGCCTATACATAAACATGTGTGTGTGTGTGTTTGAGCACATTCAATCGACAAGTACCATCTGGGATCTTGTACACACCACGGGCAGTGTGAACTGTTTGCACGTTTTTCACCTGATCTTCGGCTGCATCTTCTTGTAGTAAGTTCTTGGCTGATAGACTGGTATGGCTCGCAAAACTCGCGAAGAAAAAAGAAAAAAAAAGTTTAAGGAAGGAGTGTAAAGAGAAGGGTGAGAGCGACGGACAGAGAATAACGCGGGAGCAGAAATTGCACATTGGCATTATGGGGTATGAGAGATACAGTTGCATTGGTTCATGGTGTGTATGTGCGCTCTTGCGCGCCATTTAAAACGCAACCGCGAACGACCGGCAACACACACACACACACACACCTTATATACACATGATGCGATCGTGAGGTGTAACTTAGCTGGGGCCTCTGTCGCGGACCTTGAATTATAGCCTACAGGTCATTCGCAACACGTTCCGTCGTTTAACCTCGCAACTGACTACGTGATTCCAATGGAGGTATTTCTCCGATTGTAACGCACCAAACTCGCCAAATCTGTTCAACGCTTATTCATACCTAAATGCTCCGCAATATGGTCCCAAGAATTTTATACCTCTTTCGACCCAGTATTTTTTTTATTTTTTCATCTCGTAAAACACGCCCGTCCCGACACACACACACACACGCACACACACACATACGCATAAATATATTTGACACATGTAAATTTTGCCGCAGATATTTCACTACAGCACCATTGCGGCAAATTTTTAAATAAATTTTCAAACCAATTCAATTTCATTCTATGTCATTGAAGAATCTATATGGCGATGTGCTTCTACTATTCACTAACAAGATGCTAATGATAATTACAGGTGTCACCACCACATACAGTACAAGAGTACACAATTTCTCTCCCCTCTCTCTCTCTCTCTCTCTCTCTCTTGAATAATTACAAGAGTCACCATATATACCTATTTTTGTATGTATACATTTTCTTGCTGTAACAAATACACTAATTATTATTTTAATATACATCGATATAAATTGTTATATGATATATATACATAATTTACTAGTCTTATGATAAATAATAGCGGCGGAAGAGACGATTGCATACACATTCATATATACATAAACATCTATATTGTAAATTATTACCTTTTGCACACATGTCAGAATGTTGATTGGCTGTTTCCAGTGAATAACTTTGAATCTACTGGTCAATTCATGATGGCAATGTTATATGGAACATATGGGTGCGTTCACGATCACGTACTAACTCAGCTGTAAACATGTATGCATGTAAGGAGTCCGTAGTGTTTACAATTATGCACAACTGTCTGTTTAAGTATATATCGTTATAAAATTTACGATTCGTTTAATGCCATTGCATCAGCGCGATTGAGTTTAAAGGTGTTCAATATATATATATATATATAATCAATCAAAGTGCACAGCATAAAATAATATTATGTGAGAGGTGTTTTACGCGCATAAAAACTTGTTTCCAATGGTATTTTATATGAATAAGTAATAAAAATTAATAAAAAAAAAAACCAAATTTGAAATAGAGTAATTAATAAATGGAATATTGGAATTAAATTTGTTGCAGTGTCCCGTGACAATTAGCGCTGCATTAGCGTCTTCATCGCCAGCGTCAGCTTCTGTATCGATATTAAACGTGAACGCAGCAGCAGCAGCAGTGGCAGCAGCAGCAGCAGCGGCAAGTGGAGAAAATCATCCTCTAAATTCACCACTTTCGAATGCAAGAATGGCTGTAACGAGCGCGATTGTTAGACCACCGGGAAGTCCAACGAGTTCAGTTAGTCCATCACAGTCGCATCCACCGCAACCGCCGCCGACGGCAAGCACAGGACCGCCTAGTGGAAGATGCTGCGACACGGGTAGGCCAATATTCACCGATCCTGTCACCGGTCAGTCTATTTGTTCATGTCAGTACGATCTGCTGGGTGGCTATCAACGACTTGGTGGAATACCACCGGCGGCATTATCGATGTACACAACCCCTTACGCCGCAGCAGCTGCTGCCGCAGTAGCTTCTGAAGGAATGGCCGCTTATTTTCCCACTCTTGGCGCCGAACAAACGCCTTTTTATACTTCATCGGTGAGTCTTTAATACAATTGTTTCCATTTATTGAGATTATTAAACTTGGAAAATGTAGTAATTATATAAGGCATCTATTCACATATATTTACTCAATAATAATCTATATAGCAAATGAATAAGTAAATTTTTCGATGGGGTAGAAAAAACAACAAATTCAAAACCTTCTGACGAGTATACGAAAGTTTGCTGGATTTCATGTATGACTTTTCATCATGAAAAAAAGGGAAATTTTTCCAAATTGTACATTCTGTATTGTACAATTATAATTGAAGGTAAATTGTGAACGATGCTATGATATATATATATATATATATATATATATATATATAGCTACAGCGCCAGCATAAAATACAGTGACTGTCATTATATCGAGGGGTTATCTCAGACCACACACTGAGGGCTAAGGATATGCAGTATACAAACAGATTTATATATGGCTAATAGCTCATTATATATATATATACTTATACATATATATGATTGCACCATAAGAGTTTAATAAAAAAAAGAATATACATATATCGCCATGTGATGGTGAACATTACGAAGTCTGTCAATATATTGATAGATTGGTCGTTTGAATTTTATTCCCTGAAGAACTTTGACTTTGAATACGTATATGTATACCTATTTAATACATATCGGATATTGTTTTCACATCTATACATATACATATATATATATATATACACGTTCATTTCTCAGTCCGTTATGTGATCATTCTGATGCGTCAATAGCATGATGATTGATTGGCCACCTTTACCAGGTGTGAATTTTTTTTTTGCGCACTGACTCGCTTTTGATGCCTTGACAATTTTCATGGATGTCATGTTAAATCGGAACGACAAAATATTTTTATTGTTCAATGAACAACTAACAGACTGTGTATTGAGTTTGCTTTGACATTCAAATATATTAACTGATAATGATAAGCGAATAATAAATATTTTAATGTATATAAAGATTTAATATGAAAGTAAATGATATTAGTGATACTGATATTACATATCATAGAGGGGTTTTGTCTCAATCTCACAATAATGAGAAACTAATCATGTGTATAGAGGAATTTTAAGAATTTTCGTCTCACCGCATTTCTCTACTTAATAATTAGAGTTTCGCTGAAAGATTTTTTAATCAACACCTGAATAAAATGATACATTTACTGATTGCGTCATTTGCAACTTGTTATCATTATTGGAACTATGAAGAGACTAATAATTATTAATAGATCAATTTAATCGATGAATTTATTAGATTTTATTCAATACAATGTATGTGACAAAGATCAATGAAAAAATATGCTTTATATTTGAAATTAAATGATTTAATGTTGACGAGAAGCCAAGTGTTCCGTGTAAAAGTATACCAATGTCTCCTCACGTTTCGTCTCTCCAGATAACGACACAAGCTTCTCAAGTGAACCAAACTTAGACAAAAAATACCAATGTATACTATATAATATATTTCAACTGAATATTACACAAATATTATGTATTTTACTCCTTTCAAATATTATCGTAGGTGAAAAATGAGTTGTTATTTTCAACGAATATAATAGATATTTATTATCATGTGTACCAATCATTAGTATTTTGATATTAAAATATGTACGTCTTTAAGGAGTAAAAATGACCAGAAATTAAATTATTATACGAAATATTAACGGTTCCCATGAATAATGAAAACGTGATTATTTTGCATAGTATGCGTTGCCATGTCAACGATTCACCGCGCCTCTCACTTACCATTTTAATTTAATCACAATTGCTATTTTTAGATTTTCTAAAATTCCTTGTATAGAATATCAGGCATAAACCAAGTTGTAATAACATTTTTAGACAATACCGCCTTTTATTTTCTCTATTATCAGTTCATTGCAATATGTAGAATCTCGTAATTTACAACGGAATATTAAAATTAATAAACAATTAATTGAATCAGTTGATGAACCTTATCGACAAGAAAGTTGATTAGTTGATCACACATGTACGTTAGTTTGTACAATACAATGGATGCAAACTGGATATATATGTGTAAATTATTGATAACTCATATAAATATTATGCGCAGAAATAACAATCATAATATATTTATAAATGATTGTTTATGATTAATTTTGCAGGCGGCAGGTCTCGACTTGAAAGAAAACCTTGGTGCAGGATCAGCAGCCGCGTGGCCCTATCCTACAGTATATCATCCTTATGATGCAGCAGCATTTGCCAGTTATCCTTTTAATGGGTGAGTGTGATAATGTTATTCAATCTATCGTGCCATATATAAAACGGCCATCGCCATCATTCATATAACATGAATAAACATTTTCCATTGTATAAAGTGCTCGTTATACACTTTCACGATTCATATAAATAAATATGAAAGTTAATTTGTTATTCATCATTACTTGAAAAAATAAAAAAAAAATAAAAAAAGAAACTATTTTTCATATCGTCCGCAGAGAGTTGACATCAATGAAATGACATCCAGCGCACGCGGTCGCGAAATTTTATCTCACTTTTATCATGCGAGTAAGGTCAAAGATCAAAACTATCTGTCCAGTATCAAATTGTACAAACACAGACAGTTCTATTATGTGTATATATCATCTATATTTAAATATATATGTATATATATATATATATATATAAATATATCAGAAGTAAATATTTCGTTTCTTTTAATTTTCACGTCGCCATACAATATATATGTATGCAACAATAAATGTGTTTGTGTTGCATTTGTGTATTTCAATCTAACAAACTTTTGCTCTTTACACTGTAATTTTTTTTTTTTATCCCCAACTAAATATCGACGATAAGCCAATGATGAGTTCACACATAACACATAAACATTGTAATAAATTAGCGTTTATTTGACCCGTAATTGTCCCTCATTTTGCTTCATGTATATTATATTTTGACGCAATATATTTAATCATACAATTGTCAAAGGCCTGTCATAATATCATGTGGATGCAAAGTGTGTGTGTGTGTGTATGATTATTATATTAAAATACTTTTTATTCTCTGCGATTATTGAATATTTCCATGCGGGTGTTAATCAAGTTTAGCCACGCGTCATTCATATATGTACACGTTGCTATGAAGAAAAACTATCTTATATTATTATTATACATGTACAAATGTATGTATATAGTCATGGAGTTGTAAGTGAGTACCGGTGGCCGACGGCGCACACGAGAGTATATCGCAGGCGGCTAGACTGAATGGATGCTAAGCAAGCTGTAGTATCCGATAACTTCCTTGCATACGAAGCAGCCACACCGGAAGTGCGTCACATTTCCCCTACCCATGGGTATAAACATATATAGTAGTATGACATATATGTATAGATTGAAATTTTGACCTTCGAGAAACTGCATCGGATATTTTATATAGCGACATGAATGTCAATCGGTATTCTGTTGAAGAAAAAAAAAAAAAAAGAAAAGAAAAAAAATACAATTGTCATTTGTACATACACAAGTATACTTGTTATACCATTTTGTACTTCTTTTTATTTTATTCTTTTTTATTGGTTGATTTTTACAAATTATAAGAACATGTAGCTTTAATCATTATGTCAGTTGACTTCATTATCATAATATATTCTTACTGTATATGCGTGTGTGTGTTTCCGTTGTTTTTACAATGTATATGGCTCTTTGAACTGTTTTTTTATTTTGTGTCCGATCAATGAACTCATTACGTAAATTCGTGACTTTTGCTCTACAAATATTTTACCTGAATACTCATGAGAATATTTATAATAAAAGTGCGCGAAGAGTAACCGTTATCTGAATAGACGGCCAATAAGCGCCACCATATATATATATTAGGTATACAAAAAAAGCTAATAATGCACCGTTGGCATGCACCGACGCGAGGTCGAGATCGCGCCAGGTCAACGATCCCGTCTTTCCGCCGGATTGGCCCTGCTTCCGGGGGACATATAGGGTAGACAATAAGAAAGGCTCGAACGTCTCTTTCGTTTCTGATGCGACGTCGGTTACATATCGTAGCGCACGTGCGCATTGTTCTTTACCGTGTAACCATAATACGAATTTAAACTCAATTTACTCCTCAATTTTATAATCAAATGCTCCAATCATTGTTTAATAATAATAATAATAATATACTCAATCATCATATATATTTCTAATGATTCAATTAAATGAACAACATCTAATGTATGCTGTTTGTTTCTCACACGTTTAGATCAATGTGATTGATCATTGGCTATCTATATATAAATGCTGTCATTGACATCCGAGTATTTCACGGTAATTGTCTCTGCACGCGTGCTCCTCTTTTCAATACATTTATACATATTGATCATATGCACATATGTATATATAAAATCACATGCACGACTGTTCAACTCACTGTACAGCCATATAGATATAATCCTTGTAAGACTCAATATATATTAAGCAAAAAACCGTCCCTAACGTTCGGGTCATTAAATAGCCGTACATCATTCCAGTTGAAAGGCGCGCGACTTCTCACCGACGTGGCCGTTACTCTTTTACGCTTCTCGTTAGCGTCGCAACGAATTATATTTTCGTATACATATATATATATATATATATATAAATATAAATGCTTCACACAATCCCTGAGACACATGATGAAAAGAGAAATTCAAAGTGTACGTTGTGACAACACATTATATGTACAAAAGTACATAGTACATAAATAGCTGTATATATAAAGATATTTTCCATTTCTTATTGAAAAATATCACAAATATAAAATAATATTCAGGCATGAAAAAGGTAGCGATGAAATTTCAATAATTTCTTCCGATTCTATTGATTTATTTTGGATATATATATATATATATTTATTTATATACTAGGGCAGTGTTAATCAGTTGAAATGTTTATGTGTAATTGAATATTAATCTGTCGTCACTGTATGATTAATTAAATGAGACCTTACTAAAACGCAAGACGTGAACATGAAGCTCATTGGTGAATACAATTGTGTTTAGGTCTCCTAAATGTATATACACACGAATGATATATATATATATATTTATATAACGATATGGGTGTGTTTTCACATACGCACACATACGCACATACACTTATACCTGATGAGTATAACGAAGGGGTGGAGTCTCAGAAGAAGCACACCTGCCATCATAAACTATACCTATACAAAAATCTACAGGGACTGTTGTGTGGCAAAATTTATTATCAAGGAAATTGTCAATTTGTACAATACTTTTTATTCTATATAACATTTAATTATATACATATTTATACATAGTCACGTATATATGTATATATTTAAATGTGAGTTAACCACATGAGTACTTATAGACCGGTGAAAACGGATAAAGCACAGGTCATTCACACAAAACGGATGCAAAGCTCGCGCGCATTCATCTGCACGCATATACATGGGCATAAAAATATAGGTATACAAATGAATATATATGGAGAATGACGGAGAGACGTACGGGTTTGAGTCGCCTGTATAAGGGTGGAGAGAGTAAAAAGGGGTGGGTAGAGGAGGGACGGCCTCGAGCACGACCCGATTAGCAATCGCCATGGAAACAAGCAGTTGATGCGATCGCTTCGCGCATGAGAGGAAAGGGTTGCGATATATTCGTGACGTGAATACATATATATGAAAGAGCCCAAGAGAACCCTTATCCCCGCACACGATCCCACCTTTCCACTGAAAACAACTCACTTTCTCCCATTGTGTACATATATATATATATATATATATATATATATAATAGATATACATATACTATATATGCATAATTTTGTCTCTCGATCTCTATTCCGCCTCACGTTTCATTCTTGTTGTGCTTCTCTCTATCCGCTATTGGAAACCATTGTGAGATTCACAGTGAGCGACAGTGAAGGACGTGGACGAGAGCTAGTGGTGGTGGCGGCGGTGATGGTGTGGTACCTTGCTGCAGAAGAATCGACGCTCGACCGAGAGAAGAGAAATCCAAAGCAAAAGCATCAGTAGCTGGCGTGCGCCGTCGGCTCAGTCCCGGACTGTTATCATGGAAAACAAGCTTCCACTCTGATTTTTTAATCCGCTCGCTCTCCTTTTATTTCTCATTCCATGGTAGAATTTTAAAATAACTGCAGAACGCCATTTGCCGCTCGCAAACACACCGGTCCACAGGGGTAGAGAGATTTAAGCCTCATTCTTTCCTCTATATTTATTTCATTTTTACCCTCTTTCGCCCTCCTCTCTCGGTCTCTTTCTTTTCATTATCCTTCTTTATATACATATATACATATATATATATATATATACCGTTTTCACTTGTCTCTACGAGATTGCGTGCTTTCTGTTTGTATTAATCTGCTTATTATATTTTATCATATAATAAAATTATATTTATAATGAAACAGAAATTTATTTTAAATGCATCGCTTTTTTCAACACATTTAATTATATTGTATACTTGAGTGCGTGTGTGTGTGTTTTATTATATATGTATATGTAAAAAGTCTGCGATGGTTGTTTCAATTCTTGTGTATGCATATTTCGATCGCACATACAGACAGCCAACCTCCGCCGAGATCGACACGTCTTTCTGTTTGTATATATGTATATTATTATATAAAAAGATTGGCATGGATAAGTGACAGTTTTATTAATTCTCCATCTCTCATTTTGCTTGCATTGGACCGTTCTCGCACCGCCCCCGCCTATTGTGCTCACGAAATATATAAAAAAAATAACTCTCGCATCAGAAATACAACAGATGAAACAGAAAAGAAAAACAGAAATATCAGTAGCACATTTGAAATACTCATCCGATATATTTTTATCGATAACGTATAATTTTTTTCGTTCAACAAATATTGTTTATTGATGTGTGACACTTTAATTTGGAAATATTCGAGCGAATATGTATATAGATTGTCAATAAAAAGAAAACAAAAAATAAATAAAAAATAATAAAGTGGAATAGGTGAATTCATTGGACTTTGGGAGTAGCGTCACATCCCTTTCTTTCTGTGCTTGGGCAGAATGGTAGAGAAAATTTAATTTCGATCCTGTCGATTCAGCAGCCATGCCAAAGTTTAATCTTTGATAGGGGTTTAGTTTTTTAGTAATGGGGTGGTTGGGTGAGAGAGGGTCGTCGCAAAAGCTCAAGTATATATAGAAAGAGAGTTGGACTTTTACCCTCCGTGCGCATCTCACTTGTCCTTAAGATAGATCGCGCAAAGAGCTACATAGTATAGATGAGAGTCAGGAGGGAACGTGGACGGGAAGTGGAAAGCAAGTATAAGAAGAAGAGGATGGTTTGTAGAAGCCACACGAATCAAGGGCCGAGAGAGCGAACTAGCAAAGGAAAGGAAAAAAAAAAGCTTAAACCGTTAGATAAAGATCTGCGTCGGTAGAAAAGTATATATAAGTATTCTATCCACCGCTGCCCCTCATCGCGTTCTCTATACCCTCTCATTCGGCTACCTCATTTTTTCTTTTTTTTTTCTTTTTTTTTTTTCGTATTCTCTTAATCTTTGGACTGGGCCTTTTTACGCTATCGAAATAACAGAGCCATATACGATTGAATAACTTTTCCGACAGATTACCTTAACCCCAAATCATTTGCCATTTCTATTATTCAATGTCATTTAATCACAGAGATTGAAATAGAACTATTTAAGAAATGAAACAAAATGATATATATATATATATATATATACATTATCCGGGTGTCGAAATATTTTTTTGTTGCAGTTACGGTATGGATTTGAATGGCGCAAGACGAAAAAATGCAACACGCGAGACAACGAGTACACTAAAGGCGTGGCTTAATGAACATAAAAAAAATCCCTATCCCACTAAGGGTGAAAAAATTATGTTGGCAATCATAACGAAAATGACGCTGACGCAAGTATCAACGTGGTTTGCTAATGCGAGGAGGCGACTGAAGAAGGAAAATAAAATGACATGGGAACCGCGCAATCGTGTTGAAGATGAAGATAACAATAATGATGATGATGACAGTGGAAGAAAAAGTGTGGATGAAAAGGATCGATTAGGTGAAATTTTAAATCTTTTCATTGTTTATAATATAATATTTACTTATGATTTAAATATTTACACTGAGAAAAGTGAATGTTCAATAGTTGTGGTAAAAATGGCTAATAAGATGGTGGCGTTAGGACATTTCATATTGGATGGCAATGCTTGGTATGCATTAAAAATTGAAATACTTCATTGTAGAATCATCAATACTATTGTATGTAGTAATTGAATTTGTAGCCATTTGCCACTATGCGTAAAAATAAACATCCACTTCATTTGTTTTTCGCCTTAAAATGTTTCAAAGCTAATGCAAGTAACTGTGTGCAAAGTTCTATAATTTTGTGGTAAATTACTCGATTTCAAATATTATCATATACAAAAAATGAACAATTGCAATAGATATTTCAAATCATGTGAGAACAAATATTCTACCACAATAAATAATTCTCACAGTGGATTTAAGAAAATAATTTTTGAGGAATAAAACTTATCAACTCCTGTCTCCACAGAATGAGTAATTTTAATATCATAAGGATAAACAAAAAAGTCACATGCTAGAATTGTAGCATAGCTAGAATTCTTTGTTGCATTCACTTGGATAAATATAAAGTGTCAAATACAATTTCACACCTTTCTCAGACTATACAAAGAGTTAAATTTTTTTGAAACTTGAAAATTGATTGAATATTGGTAGAAATAAATTGGAACATTTGTGTGGTTTTCTTGTAAATTTGCAGATTCAAAAGATTCGGGAACGGGTTCGAGTGAGGACGGCGAACGTCCAACAAATCGTATGGAACTATTACATGGTTCAGGTGGCGCTACCGGCAGTATCCAAGGAAGAATGGAGACTGAATGGAATGAGTCACGTGCTGATAGTGGTCCCGATAGTCCTGAGTGTCTTTACGATCAACGAGAACCACCAACACATCATCCACTTCAACTCGAACACCCCGCCTATCTTGGATCAACCCATAACAACCGTTTGTTGCGTCATCCGTCGCCCGAACGAACATCACCAAGTAGAATTGGAAGTGGAACAACGATTCACTTGCCAACACCAAAAAGCGCATCATCGACTGGTAGCGGCGGCGAAAGTATAAAACCAAGAATTTGGTCTCTAGCTGACATGGCGAGTAAAGATGGTGAACAAACGGGTAACAATGCAACAATAATGGGTCTATCTTCGCCTTACGGTTCAACGAGCGGGGGTGGAAAAATTGTTAGTCCTTTGGCGAGTCGACTACCACCCCATCATCCGCTTCATTCGACAATGCACTCAAGTACACAATATGTCAGGCCACATCCAGATTTTTACAGAAATTTTTATGGTCAAGCGCCACATCTTGGTACAGGCGACATGGCCTTTTTAGAAACGTATTCGAGAACACTCGGTGGACTTGGTGGTGTAATGCCGCCAACAACAATTTCGGGTATACTAAATGCAACGTCACCTCTAGCGTCTTCAGCGCCAAGCAATATCAAACCATTTACACTTAATGGTAATTCCGATGCGGGGCCCACTGTTATATTAACGACTACCTCAGGTGTCTCACCATCAGCGTCATCAACAGCATCGTCCATTGGCTCTGATCAACGTTCACCTCATCCAAATGATGGCAATCATCCGCCATCAGAGCTTAAATCATCTGGTCGCGTGTGATTCTGCTGAGAAAGTCATGTTGTGTTTAAAAATAATTAATGAAAAATAAAATTCGGTTCCCAAAGAATCGGACGCGAATAACTTTTGTGGCTGACAATAACTCACTCAAAAAAAAAAAAAATAAAAAAATAAAAAAACATTGTAATTAGTGTACAGTTTCCAACGACTCAATCCAAAATTAGTTTCTTCGATATGTGAAGAAAATAATGAATATGAATGGAGAGGGAGGGGGGGAAAACAGAGAGGAATGAGAAATAGGGGAAAAAATTAAATTAAAGAAACGATTAAATAAAAAAAGTTATATCAAACAAATTTCTTGTCTCAATGACTGCGGCGATTATTGTAGACATGACTGAGATTACTTCATCAATTTGATCCGATTGTAATATCGATAATGAAATTGAAAACGAAGGAAAAAAAAAAATGGAAATGAATGCAAGAAGAATGTCCTAGCAAAACAATTCGGTATGAAATGAATATTATATATGTATATGAACATATTAATAATATACATATAGTGATGATTAATACTATTATTTATGAATTTGTACATAGTAGTTTTTCGAGGCGGTTGGGTTGTGTATACAGCACCAACTGAAAAAAAAAAAAAGTGTACGTATTGTATGTAGATTAGATGCATAGCATTTATTATTAATATAATACACATGAATGGTATAATTTTCGTGGTCATAATGATAATTGTAATGACGACAAACAGAATGAATATGAGATAATGATCATTAATTATTGTGATTATTACAATTGTTATTGCAGTGTTAAAATGAAAAGTAAAAAAAAAAAAATTATCCGTACGCGGGTGCAGAGAGTTACAAATCGTCGAGTATGCAAGCGCAAACATACATATAAATGAATCAAATAAACATATACACACACACACACACACACACACACATGGACATATATAAAAAGCAAGGAGAAGAAACAATAAATATTAATCAAATAAAAATTTTAAATAATTATTTTTTATTCGACTAAAATTATAAAACAAGAGGAATAATGCAAAAAAAAATTCATACAGGCCTTGCAAGCAAATATATACTTTGACGTGTTGAATTTTATTGTGAAATAGAAAGAAAATTTGAGAAAGGAAAAGAAAAATGGACTGCATTTACATATCACGATGCGCCAGGTTGAAATAATTTAATAATTGTCATTATTGATATAAATTTTTTTTATTTTTTCTCATATCATTGTTAATCTCGAAAATATCACGCCTTCAATAAAAATCTGCTGTGAATATCAAATGGATATTGAGAAAGGAAAAAACAAAAAAAAAAAACATGAAGATTAAATAACCTGATGCGCTCTTTCGCAATAAACAAATCATTATGACAGATAAACGTATCTCAGTATTTAATAAATATCCTTTATTTCAATCCTCAATAGTATATAAGCATCATCCACAGAAGTTATTAGTGAAATATCAAATTGACAATATATAAAAAGAATAAAAAAAATCTATATACGCTATGCAAACCAAAGAGATATAAGACGGAGATTTCGCTTTTCTTCTTTTGCCTTATTCTCTATACACGCGTTTGTTTATTTGTCATTTTCTTTTTTATTTCATCTTTCTCCTCCTGTCTTTTATACTTTGTCGATGTTGCTGCTGGTAAGTGTGTCTTATTCTCTCATGGTTTAGGATGGGGCAGGATATACAAAAGCATTTGAGAACTGCTGCTTGGAGAGAGAGAACTAAGCGGCATTGAGTCGAAACAAGAAATCAAGCATCGAGACCACCCGCCGCGGCCTTGGGACCACGAGAGTTGCAGATCCCAAGGAGGTCCCTCGCGTCTTCATGAATCAAGCTTCGCTCCTCAATCGGCATGAACCTCAGAAAGGTAGAGGAATCACTGAATCAGTAATTCATCTGATATTATTCGATATATATATATGTGTGTGTGTGTGTGTGTGTGTGTGTGTGTATATATACCTACTCTGGGTTTTTCATTTTCAACCAATATTCAAATTTAACATATATACAATATACACAAAGAAGTAAAATGTTTTTTCCCGTTTTATATTTTATCGAATTCCATCAACGTCTCAATTTACGACGCATCTCAATATATTTATTGTTAAAATATTACTTTGCAATTTATCGGTAGTAAAAAAAACTTCAATCAAATCATTTGTGTTACTCATTGATATATACATATGTATATATCAATTTCCCAACTCATAATCACAGTTTGTTGTTTATAGTGTATTTATTATGAATAAACGAAACTTTTAAATCAAGCTAATGAGTATAATTATGAAAAAATGTTTTTAATATCTCGACATAAGTTTTTATACGCCGGCCAACTTATTAATGATATCATGAAATGGAATTAATTCGAAATTTAGTTAAAAACTTTATGTTATAATTAAAATATATGTATATAGCATATATGCAGATGGTATAATATTATCGATACACAGGTAAGTAAATAAAAATGTTTGCGATTATTGTTGGTAATATTATATATTTATCAAAATGACATTGACATTCCTCGACAATTTTATGCGCGTGTGCAAAATTTATTGCATTATGTAGTATATATTGATGTCTTTCCGATTTGTGGGGTTGGTGGAGCATCAGATCGAGATGTTTGATGACATCGTACTCTCTTCGCGGTAGGTCTTCTGGAATATAACCTTTCGACTATCTATTGTTCTTGAATAAACCATTGCATACTGGGTAGAATGCCGAAGGCAAGTTGTATATCGTTTTTTTTTTTTTCCTTTCCATTCATTTTTTTTTATTCTTTGATGTCGCGTCGTCGCATGGCTGTGGTCCATTCCAGCCAAAGAAACCACTGCCGTTATACATAACATATGTTTATATACATATATATTTTGTATTATGGAAAAATATTCGTACGGGTCATACAGTACTAACCTCTCCAATTCTTTTCATTATTATTATACCATTCCATCATTATTGACATCATTATCATTATTATTAAATAATTAATGCATTACTCTTATATATATATATATATTGATGTGATATTATTTCTACCGTGAAAAATAAACACCGACAAATTTATGTTTTGTATATTTGCAAATGATTAATTATCGTAATGGCTATGTGACGTATTATATTAACTGTTGCGTCGTGGGATATTTGCTCGATATATAACAACATATATTTCATTCGGCACGACAATCTTGCCAAAAGTGTACTTCAAAGACATCAAAGGAAATGACTGCCGGACGTCCGCTTGTGCGTGCTCTCGTTCTCGTGCGCTGTCTCATTTTAATCACACAAACATACTTCAGAATGCACGCAGAACCACCAAAGGGAATAAAGATAAAGAGAAAGAGTAGAGAGAGAGAGTGAGACTGAATATAGCACTAAACCGCATCAGAATAAAAAGAAAGTGTGTGTGTGTGTATATAAGAATGCAATATGGTGTATAAAGGGGTTACAAAGTGAGCGAGATATGTATTATATATATATATATATATATGAAAATTTGGTTGTGATGGCTTGTTGGCTGACACGTACGACATACGTCACATACTAAATTAGTACGGCAACGAAGCTGCACACTTGACTGCAAGTTAATTGGAGAATGTTTTCACGCCAACCGCGACTGCGTCTGTCACAGAGAATTGTTACAGTTGAATATGTACATGCATGTATGTATATATATATATATATATGTATATATAGATAGAAGGGGTAGATAAAATTTCGATAGAGAAAGTTTGATTGGCTCTCTTTTAATTTTTCATATGCAATCAATTTAATTTAAATTGAATAGTTGTAGATGAAATAATATTTATCCGATGAATGTTGTTGCAATTGGCAATAATGGACGCGAATAAATTCAACGTGTGGTTATAAATTTATATGAACTTTTTAAAACACAATGGAAAAGTGGTAATGCGATAATTTAAACAAAAGTAGTGGCGAGCACCAGCGGCAACACGCGCGATTGCACTATAATTATACTGCTAGTGAGCCAGAGCGTTTACGTATTTACCTTCTGAGAAACCGACGACGTGCTCTCACCATCTATAAAGAAATTACAACGTGCTGATGATCACGCGGCTTCAATGCCAAAACGTTATGTGTATACACTATTATTTGCGTTGTTTGTTAAGCACTTTTATATTTATTTTATTTTCGTTTCATTTTTCGTTCGATTGATCGACATAAGTGACGAAGTATATCGGGGGAGAGAGACCAGTTTATATAGAGAAAAAGTGTATTTAATTATATGTCGTCGAGTTTGGTATTTATATAGAGGGTGGCTCAAGACTAGTCGTGGGATTGCGAATAAAAAGTTCATCGACTTGTCTCGTTTCACTTCCACTTTATCAAATGGACGTGATACACATCGAGTAATAATTGTCATTGGAAAATCAATTTTCATATGGAATTAAGATATATCTATTTTTACACTCAATTAAATTGTAAATAAAAATTATTAATACGTCTCATTACATGGAATTTTATTTAAATATATACCTCGAATGGTATAATAATGAAAGACAACTTGTCATTAAGTTATATCTCAATCAGTTGCGGATCAACTATAAAAAACTATTCGATTTAATAAGACATGCTGAATACATTAATTAATTACATAGCAGCAGGGTTCCAGAACAAGATTCCTATATTGGTCAAATGATGATGAAAAAAAATATTATATATATATATATATATATATATATATATTTATGATGAAAGACGATCTATACACTTGAACAATTATATTTCATTTAATAAAATTAGAATGTGAAAAAAAGGAAAGAACTTTTAACTGTCATCGGGATACTTTGGAATAGTTTGCAAAATAAATATCATGAAAAAAAATAAGTATTGATAATTTAACTGTGGCATATGTTTGGCAGGAGAATTAAAGACATATAAATAAAGTGGAGTTTATTATTGAAAGATGCTGCGGGAGTGAATAACTGTTAGGAAAATATATATGAAAAGAAAAAGAGATGGGGAATATAGGTGACATCAGTGTCGAGGCGCGAAGCGTCAAAGTGGATATATGATATTTTTTCATGCATGCGCCACACGTTAACCTATTCGTTCTTAACGCGTCCTCTAAGTTCCTTTACATATCTACATATATATATACATACATATATGCATGTAGATGTGTGACTCTTTGTCCCCGCGTGGCCTCCGCGTTAACGCAAGTGACGTATGCCGCCGTGGGCTTTACTGGCTCTTTGATGTTCTGCCATCACAAGGTAAAATACGCATGATACATTACCTCGGTTCAAGGAAAGACATCAACGATATTTTTTCTTTTTTTATTTTGTCGCTAATACTCTTGAATCCGAAAGTTAATAGAGCACCAACTAATCGTCACACGCTCTTTTAATACTCCTCCATATAATTTATCACAACCCATTAAAAGTACAGTGACAAAAGTGAATAGCAATGGTTATACTAGCAAAAATGATCGTTATGAGACAGACTCGTTTACGCAATACATATTATAGCGAATTAATATGTTATCTTCATTAATGGTAACTGTCATTAATTCATTGCTATTTAACTATATACCCAATGATGTATTTTGAGCGGAGAAGACACTGGGACCGTTGATGATGAACATAAAATCATGTTAACAACAGGAAATGCAATGTCATTATGAAAGTTTATTTTATTTATTTTTGATGTGAAAATGAACTTGAACCCTTTGAATTTTTGCCGTTTTATTTTTTCCATCGTCTTACCACACTGTTTAGTAAACTAAAATAGCAAACAGTCGTTCTGATTGTTCCGGAAATCAGCGTGAGATGCGACAAATGAATTTTTCATGTCACCATGTAATGTTGTTATTGCCATTTCATCAATATAATCCGCAGTATTGAATTGTACTCTGAAGGAAGTTTTTCCATCTTCCTCGTTGTAGAGCAATTAAATATAAAGAATAAATAAACAAGTGAAGAAATGTTGAAAATTGCCAGGCATATAAATATATATTGGTGAATGTAACCCTCGAGTTTTACAAACGACAGTGTATATAAGACAATGGAGGAAGAGAGTGAAAGAGAGTGCGAGAAAGAGTTGGTGGGTGGGGTGTATGGGTTAATGCGTTATTTAATGCCGCACATACCCCCAAGAGTACGGTAGTAGTCGGGGCGTTAATTAGGCGGTGCTCATATGCTAATACGCGGGACTAAGCTCCGCTTATACGCGTAGTAGCTGCTATGAGCCTTGGTACAAGCATACTATGCTCGCTTGGTTACTCTGTTATAATACACAGAGTTTCACTAGGTAGGTAGGTGCTGTGTGGTGTTATATTAAATGCCATATAGTCGTGTGTGATATACCTACACGTTAAACCATTACAACGTACTATGGGCAAACTCCACTGAGCTATTTGTCTCACTAATATCACCGTGCACTCTCTCAAGAAGGTGAACCAAGTTAATCTTTCCATTCCACCCTTCTCATCTTCACGTATATATATATATACACACGCATTAACAGTGTGTACTACATCATTACATGTACGAGTATATGTGTGTTCACAACAGCAAATTAACAAATTTTCATTGTGATATTTAATTTTTCATTATATTTTCATGTATTTATATAATGAGGGCTTGAAAGCGATATATGAGAGGGGATATAGAGAGAGTCCGCGGTATAGAGAGATGAGAGGAGAGGGGAAAAAAGGATAAGAAAAAAAAAAAAAAAAAAGTGAAAAAAGACAAATAAAAAATAAATGAAAAAGAGGTAAAGAGGGACGTGGAGAGAGAAAGGGTGTGCGGGTGTAACTCTATATAGCCCCAGAGCGCGGTGCGGTGTCTTTGATGTTGGAGGCTACGTCGTCGACTCACCTATCGATGGGGTCCGCGTGGCCCATCCATGTGGGACAGCTACAAGCATTTGGAATACCTTCTCTCGTTGGATGTACTCCAGGAGTCTGATCTTTTCTCCACAACGACACGTCTCGCGGCTGTATTCCACCCATTCTTTTTCGATTCTTTTGTATATGGCTGCGTGTAGTGAGTGCCATCGCGCTCGGTCCCAAGACAGTCAATGCTATGGTGTATTACCAAAGGGACTGGCCAATGAAGTGTATAAAAAATTGAAAAACGTAAAAAAATTCATGACAGTAGAAGAATTAAACTTATTGATCATGGTATAATGGAATTTTTAACGTTACTTTTTAATAGTGAAAATTTATTTTTTTCACAATTTATATAATGAATTTGCTGTTACACTTATTGTATATGGCGTTTACACATTCACTATATTCCAGTTAAACTAATGAAAATTGAGTAATATATAGGGGAAGACAATGAGTTGATTTTATTAGATGCGATTAAAAGTGAAATGCATGGCCGTTGACCTCGGCGTTCAACGGTTCATCCAATAATGGCCGTATTCTCGTGTGTTTTCTATATTCTTTCTCTTCGCTCAGATACTAACCAATTACACTGATGGTGTGATGATTGTCCGCCAATAACAACCCTCTCTTTCTCATACATGTGGTGACTGGTGAAAATAAAAATTATTCACAAGTAAAAAAAGAAAAAGAAAATTACAAAAATGGACAAACTCATAAGATAATTTTTCTATTAAATAATTAATCAATTTTTCATCTGTCCTTTTTATGTATTCGTTTTTGCCGTTTTCATATATGTTTCCTCCGTCGTAATTTTATTTATTCATTTTGGCAACGGGAAAAATATCTCGACGAGAATTTCACTGCGCATATCTTCTTTTTTTATTTATATATTTTTATATTTCTCATCTTTTTTATTTCCCCTGCAATTTTATTCTTTCTTTTCGGTCAATTCATGGGGTCACCCCGTGTACGTATATACAATAACAATTCCAAAGCTCGTCATCATTATTTATAATTTTCCGCTTTTATATAGATATCTGCAGTATAAATTGAAAGTGAAACGATTACTTGCGCATCTCTCTCTCTCTCTCTCTCTCTCTCCCTCTCGCCCCTTACTCCCTCTGTCTCATTTCTTAAGAGAATAGCGATGTAGTGTATAAGACCTTTTCTTTTAATTTTTTAAATTGTCCAAAGATGAATGAGAGTGAGAAGAAATAAAGGCAATGCAAGTATAGAGGGAGAGTGAAGAAGAAAAGAAAAAATTGGAAGGAAAAACGAGAGAAGAGAGAAAAGAGCAGAAGCTCATCCGCCTCCGCGTATAGTCGGTGCAAGGCGTCGAGATGCCCACCTCGATAATACTTTGCTCGAGACAATGACCGGTTGCCATCAACCACGTTACTCAGTTTCAAAGCGTGCATTTGCCACACTAACGATTGTATATTACATTTATATATAGATATAGATATATAGTATGCTTTGGACTAAAGTCACGACGAAATCATGTTTCGTGTCAAATAAAAATACCAGACAATCAATAAAATCGCAATATATTTTTCAAACATCAAAATATATAATAAAAATGTGCTGATGTGTTTGGCGACATGTCTGACATTGATAATTGGAAGAGAGTCTATAATTTTGATGAAAATGACAAAATATCAAGAAAGGAAATATCATATGTATATGTACATATGTATATATATCTATGTATATATAGGCATGTATGTATGAGGAAGAGAAGAATGAGAAAGTGGTTGGTAGCGTGTGGGCGGCCATCGTATCCGGCCTAAACCGAGAGATAATATAACGCGGGTTCGCCAGAGACATTTGCAGCATCATTAAAATCCGCGATAGCGGATCGAACAGCTACAGTGACATCACCCTCGTTCGCACAATCTAACTAAACGAACGGAGAAATGTTCCGTGTAAAGTTGCCCTCTTGCCTCTCTTCCCGCCGGCCCCTCACTCCTCTATAATCTATACACCTTGTCCTCAGTCTCTCACTAGACGCGTCCTCAATCTCATTGCCACCTCATGCATCGCCTATATCCCACCACTATACATCATTTCATTCCTGCTACCTGCGATAATATAACACTAATTTATATATATGTACATATATATATATATATATATATATATATATAACTTATTGTCTAGAGAATTTATAAAATCACTTCGCTGGCACATTTGTCTTTATTGTTTATTTTTGATTTGAAACAGGCACATTCATTACAATTCCATTTTTTCCAACAATACATTTTTGATTCTTTCACTTTTTCTATATTACAATGTTTCAAATTCCAGCAATGCAAGCAATTTTGAATTTGTTTATGCTGCATATTATATTCAAAAATATTTCAATAAATTAAATAAATAAGATAAATGAAAATTACAAGTGGATATACAGTATTGGCATAAGAGTGTATGGTAATTATCTTTTATTCTGCATTATTTCAATTATTCCGCTCATAAAATATTGTATTTTAATTGACAAAAAAATTATACATGTTAGTTTTAGTGCCGTTATGTACTGTGATCTGTTTAAGGAGCACAAATACAATAACACGTGAGTATATTCAGTACGCCGAGACAATCAATCGCAAATCTCCTTTGCATCATTCAAATTATTTTACCTGTTATTATGATCGACAATGAGATTTTATTTCTGATGAATGAGTAAACAGCTACTGTATACATACATATATACAATCACCAATGGGAGTTTCCTCGTGGATCACACCGGCCGTGACGTCTACTGCCATATATTACAGTTATTAACTGGTAATTGTTTCTTTTCCACTTCACCCACATCACTTCACAAGGTAACAATGTATAGTGTGTAGTACAACGAATATTCATACATATATATTTAGGTATACCGACATACATCATGTAAGTTATAACACGTTTCTGTAATATTTTCCCTTTGGTATATTTTTTTTTTTGTGGTTGTCGTGGTCTCTCGTCTACCCCCTTTATACATATCTTATATTCTTTCAAACTAATCTGTTTATACACGACGCCACGCCCGACGGGTCCCACACAAATATTTGACTTGGCGCAAAATTTTAAGGAATTCCCATTGTATAGATAGAGTTTTTGTGAGAAAAGCATCATCGGTTATAATACTCTGCTGGTCGGATTATCGATGTGGTATATTCACGTGACAGATATATCCTTTTGAAACGAAAAGTCTCTCGTTTCACCAGATTTCAAACATTTAAACTATATTGTATGATGTATATATAGTGACAAATAAACACTGTTTCCATCACAGCTGTATACAATGTATAGTATCGGCATGTATACGACAACTGAATATACAATGACACTTCAATATACTACTTTAGACCACCCGCAAGAAATAAAAGTAAAGATCGCAATAATTTTATATTTTATACTTGATACACTATTTTATATGGAATAAATTATGAACAACCCAAAACTTCTATTTCAACCTTCTAAATGAATCAATCACTTATTAAATATATAAATAAATACCCATACAATATATTGATAATTATTATCACTACACATGATGTTTTTATTTCATTTAAGGAAATGGAATAAATAATATTTGGTAAAATGTAATTTTTTCAGGCATTATATATGAGAATGCGATCCATCTTCTAGTGCGGAGAAAATGATCAATCGAGCGATATCTCGCAAATGATTTTGCGTATAGTACATGAGCAAGACCATCATGGAGAGCTGTGCTAGAGGTTACCGGTAGTGAGGTGGTGCTCGTTAATCTTTTTTACGGCCTGAGAACTCAAAGAAGCCCTATAGGGCATATACATATATATGTATATAAATGCTATGCGCTTGGTGACGAAGGAGGTGTCCTGCGCTAATAAATAATTTCTCGCGTAGTCCATGTAGATCTGGTGATGATAACCTGCTGAAATACGCCGAGGGAATACGTCGCGGTCCTTTACCGAGAGACACTCTACCAAATACCTATATACTTTCACCAACATATATATATATATATATATGCAAAGCACACGTGTGCAAATAGAGTGAAAGAGAATATGTCAAATATATATATATATATATATATATATATATATGTATGTATATGTGTATATCCTTTTTGCACAAGCGTGAACAGCGAATAGTGAGTGTATAACGTCGCGAGTGTATATATATATATATATATATATTTGTACGCATATCTAAGCCAGGAGGGTATATATTATATACATGCAGACATTTGCACCCGACATGGACGACGACAACTCTCGCGGTGCGGGTAATAAAGGAGCTAGAGAAAAGAGCTGAAATAACTTTACTGTCCATCTATATATATGTATATGTGTGTGTGTGTGTGTGTGTTTGGTGTATTGTGTTGATATATATATATATATATGTATATATTGTATAGGTATAGGTATAAATGAGTGGGGATGAAAGAGAGACGACGACGACGACAACAACGAAGAAGAAGAGGTGGAGGTCATTTAGAATACGCGACAACACTACGAGCTGCGCCTACTGTTGGGTGGTATAAGAGTGCAATTAAAATGCCGCGCTAGCGCCACTCAACGGTCAACCGCCGATAAATAACAGCAACTGGCAGCAGCGCCGTGGTCCTGTGACGCGAATAAGTGTGTGCGACCGTGAATGCGCGTCGTTGCGTCTCTCCTTTTATTCCATTTACCATCTCATTCTTTCACATGGTGCCGCCTCTATATATCCTCCCATTGCATTTTGCACAATTCTTCTGTCCCACTCTCACATTTTCGCTTTGCCTCTTTTGCCTCTGGCGCTTGCAATAAAAAGGTGGAGACGCCGTGTTGGCCGTGGTGGCTGTGTGGTGGCTGTGGTGGCCATGTTTTCTCATCCCCCTGCGAGACTCACGTTTGCCCAAGCATCGCTCTTACCTCCTTTTCATTCCGTTGATCATGGTATATAGTCGCCATATGTGTAAACCCATCACAATATATATATACAGTCAAATGGCTGGTATATACCTTCCCCTGTTGCACACATAAATACATTTATATAATGCGTTGTATTTATAGGCCTACGTAGTACTCGTGAATATGCGAATATATAGACACGTAGGGGTATATACACAATTTTTTTTTATCAGTAAACGCGATGAAAGATTGTCGTGTGCATCAAAAGAAACAAAAGTACATTTGCCGGGGGGGATGATACTGGTATACCACCACCCTTGCATAAGACACACACACACACACACACACAAAAGAGAGATGCGAAAAGGAAAAGTAGAGAGGCGCGTCTGAATCGAGAGGGCGGCGAGATATTTACGAGGCAATAATTTAACCGCCACTTAGCGAGCTATTAATTCCGGAAATTGCTGAGAAAGCGAGGATATTAGAGAGTGTCTTGGTCGTCTGCAGGTCATTTTTCAATATGTGAGTAGTAGGTGGTGGTAGGTGGGATGTATTTGTCAATTACGTACTTTCATACCAATTATTCTATATTCTAGTACAACAATGTAATGTGCTATTTAAAATGATCGATATTTTTACTCATTTCCAAATTATATTTTTCTTCTCTTTACCTACACCCTCTCTATGTTTTTTAAATATTACATCAATTTAAGATCATTTAATAACATGGAATTATATAATTAATCATTTTCCGCAACTTTTGCTTTGTCTGATGATTCACTAGTGTTTCCCTTTTTTGTACTGCTATATTTTCTTCATCTTTTCTGTCTCTTCATAGTTTCCCCAACATTAGTGCATTAATATTAAACTTCATTTCGTTCCCTTTTGCCGTTTTATTCTTCGTTAGTTTTATTTATTTTGTTTGTTTTATCTTTGCAATCATAACCATTTTTCCATTAATCATCTTACTGATCAAACATACAGATTTTTGTTCATGTTTAGTATTACACATTAAAAGTTTTAATATATTCATTTTCATATGAAATATCAAATAGTAAAGATACGATTTTATTTATAAAGCACTTCTTGTTCTGACACGATATCATATATATGCATGTATGTATGTCAATAATGATCTGTTGAGGTTCTATATATAGGATATACAGAGGGGAAGTATGATGAGCTATGCAATATGAGCTTTATCCCTCATCCATTTGCACATTTTTCAACATTTCAATGTATATAAAGTGCTCTCGCATCTGTAAAATGAGTTGTACACATGTATATATGCATTCATATGAGTGTGTACATAGACATAGAGTAAATTATGTGGGACAAAATTTGGCGAAAAGTATTTTACTTAAAAAATTAAAAAATTTCGATAGCAGAAATTCGTTTTTGTTATTTGACTGAATTGATGAGACGACCGTTATAATAAGTCAATTATACCCAAAATATTTAATCATATTTATTCATATGAAATGATGGACACGTGTCCAGTACTGGAAGATTTCAATTGTGTAGCTATAAGGAATTTTTCTACAATTCTAAAACATTAATTGGAATATTTGATATTTTTACAATGTCTGCAATTTTTTATAGTTACCAAATATTATAAACATCCCCAGAAGCCATCGAATGACATTAGAAGCAACGACCATTTTTGAGAATATTTCCACCAAGAACCAGATTGGTCATCGCGTTTAAAATGAAGTTATGATTTTTTTCATGTATAAAGGTGGGTATTGTGGTGGGTTCCGCGCAGTCAGGGTAGTTGGAAACATTTTTAAAAATAAGACAACAATTTTTGAAAACATTTGCAATAAGAATAAAATTGGTTATCACAATGTAAATGAAGTTATGATTTTATATTCGTGTCACATGAAGCTGGAAAAACCCGTGCATTTGAACGTTCAGAATTTCAGGCACATATGACATTGACAATTTTTCCAAAAATTTTCAGATTAACCAAAAGAAAAAGTAAAAAAAAAGAATACAACATGAAGTGGCATTTTCCAAATGAATACAGTTACATCTCGCTGAGCAATTTATCTATACTTCCACTCGATAAAAGTTATAGCTCTTTTCAAACTAAAATAATCTTTATCTGAAATATATTTTTGGAAAATCCAATTTTTTTCCCCCATAATATTCAAATGTATAGGTAATTTATAATAGTGATCCGCCCTGTATAATTTCCGCAATTCAACCAAATATTACAACGCAAACCATATGCACACCCATGCATAACAGATAATATACGTACATATATACATTTAATATACTCTATGATATTCTATTTCCGGGAATTCGTATGGTGTTGTGACCGTCGGCGTGCGCCCGGAACAAAGTAATGGTGTGGGTGTGGTGGTTACGCGGTATGTCACGAGCCATGTGAGGTATGACGGGCAATATAACGTTAGTGACTTATGTGGATTATCGCTGAGAGCGATATCTCATATCGAGATAGCCGGACATTGTCGATATGCGACGAATGAGCCACGGTATGCCGGGACTTGCGCGCCAATCTTCATATATCTATATAGAATTGTCACGATATTATATTGTATGTTCGTTGTTCCATTCACAATATATAGATATATTTCATAGCTACTCCTATCCATATATATATATATACATATAAATATTTTTATATTATACTCATATATATGATCCCAATCTACTTCTCAATCTCCTCTTCATATCAACACCGATAAATTCGGCAATTATATTCATCAAAACATTTCTTCTTTTTTTTTTTTGTCTCTCCTTCACAATTTAATTTAATTTATTGTTGTATATACTCAACCTTTTTATATACATTTATTTACTTTATATTCAATATTAACTAGATAAAATGTGTACAAACATGTATATTTACATTTGTAACAATATATTCATTCATATATACTAAGTATGTACATGCGATTGTATTTTATTTATTTTATATTTTGGAGGCACAATCTCAGTAAATCCGACGCGAATCTCATTGCAATAGCATGAAACGATAGAATAAAAAAAGAAATATAAAACAAAAAGGAGAAAGAAAGACAAAGAGATACAGCTATAGCACACTCGTCATGGTGCTTGTTTCGAATAATAAAACACAGTTTCCCGTGAATAATCATAACGCAATATCGTGGGTCATAAAGCGCACAAAGCCCTGATACTCAGTGAGCGTGTGCGTATTTATATATATATATATATATATATGTGGGTGTACGTTAGAGGTTTGTTGCTCTAGACATGTCAGGGCTGTTTGGGCCATACACTACAGTATATCCCCAACGAATCAGCCCCTCATTCGCCTTCTACTCCTCGCCTCCCCCCACACACTGTCTACTATTACTACTACTATTACTAGTAGTACTACTACAACTACATCACCCCTATGTAGAGATTGTAGAATGGAACGAGAATGAGCAAAAGGGAAGAAACATGATGTATATAGTAGTCCCGTTCACGACGACGCTGCACAAAACAGTGTTCCGACAAACATCACAGCTATAGATATATATATATATATATATATATGGTGACGAGTGGTGATAGTACCTATACAGGCAACTATGCGCGGGGAAAGGGCACACGCGTGCCTCTCATTAAGCCCATTCACTATCGCCACGCGTTGTTTGACGATCGTTCGCCACACACAGTTCATGTCACGCATCATGCCGAGTGATGATGACGCCACCAATGACGATTCTAGTACGTTATATATATATATATATGTTTAAATGTATGTTGTAACATACAGGACGCGTGTGCGCCACTTATTGTTCACACTACAGCACGCCCTATTATTTTTTTTCGTTTTCGTTCTTTTTTTTTTTTTCTCTCATTTATTTACAGTGATTAATCATTTCTCGTGTATTTTGTATATGTATTTATTTAAATTATACGAAAAATATCTGTATATAAATTTATACAATTAATTGTGTAACGTAAACATATATTTATTTTGAATGGTTCGCCGGATATGTAACCACACATATATCTACACACAGACATAATAATAAATTTGTAATCTGTCTGGCACACACAGACTAAATTTGATTAAAATTATGTAGCATGTAAAGGAACGAATTGAAAGAATTGAGAATTGAACACAACGATTGTGTATTGATGTGAACAGAGAGTCACACACTGCAGGTCGTTAAGATATATGTCACATAAACATATACATATACATAGATAAATGAAGTGGGACTCTGAGATATATCGCAGTAGGAGGATATATTCTATAACTGCATCTGACGTCAGATGATATATCAACAATAACCGCACCTCGACACACAAGACACATGCATACATATATACAAACATGTATCTGTATCTTATTTTTCACTATCGCATAAATATAGGGCATGTCCAGTGATAAAAATGAATAGCAACTTGTATAGACATTTTCTCGTCGCAATAATTGGTGATGGAGATTGTTCAACTGTAGGCTCTCGATATTTGAAAGAATATAATTGTTTGTGAATGAAGAATAATACTATCGAAACAAATATGAATAGTTATTTAATATATTTATTTATTCATTCAATGAATTATTATTTCAAATTACTAGTAAAGAAATTTCAATGATAATTCTTATACAAAATTGATATTTTGATATTTTGATTTATCATCAAGTATGTACATAGCAATAGTTATTGTTATGAATATAATTTATTTTATGGAATGATATAATGGTAGTTGCTATTCACACAAAGGAAACGTGATAATTTTTAATATCATGTATTATAATGTATAAAAAAATTGAAATTGTTATCTACCGCCCTAGACAATAGAAAATTGGCAATTTTGTTAATACTATTTGGCGACGAAAAAATAATAAAAAATAAGTTTGAATGAGTACATTCCATCCTCAAATCATCACCCAATTACTATTTTTTTGTTACACTAACCATTGCCATTGACTTTTTTTTTTCACTATATAGACCCTTTAATATGATAACAGATAACTTTTCAATTCCGTTTGTGGTAGATTCAAAATATAAAAACGAAATTTTATTAAGAGTTTGTGTGTTCTCATGCGATGCCAACCACACACATTTGCACTTTTTTACTATTCACTTATATGCATATATGTATATGTATGTGTATATGTATATAGATTTGGCAGGTTTTTCGTCTCTCCCGCGCGCCTCTGCTCATTCCATTTGCAAGAGTGGAGGCTTTCCATTTTAGAAGGGACGAAATGAAAGCCTCAATATTGGTGATTGCTGCGGCGAAGACGCTCTCGCTCTTCGTCCCGTTGAGTTGCCGAGCCGGAAGAGAGCTGGGATGTTGACTCTGTGCTACCCGGAGCCTCCAACTTTTATGGAGATGCATCCTAATATATCCGTCCGCGCTTGCTCGCGCTTGTGTTTGACGAGCATACTTGGACGAAGTATATTATCTACTGAGAACTCACTCGTTCGCCATTTCTCTCTCGCCTTCTCCTTCACTTATTCTCCATTCTCTTTCTCTGTCATTGCGCGCGCGTCCCATTCCACCATGACCCACGGCCCTTATATACTTCACGTCGCTTTTCTCAAGAATCACTCGAATGCGATTTTCCGGCGAGAATAGCGCCAAGAGGGAATGAATTATACGCCGTTGAGACGACTCTTATACGAACATACTTATTATTTATATATATATATATATATATATATGCGTACCTATCTATTGTATATATATATATGTATAAATCACATGTATAGAACTTGAATCTCAAGTTTTCAACACACAATACACGCAACTACGAAAGCAAATATAACATGAGCGCAACGTTATTTTTTTCCTCATTTTTTGTTTTTTAAAAGAGACAAGAAAAATAGAGATTCTTATCTGCGACCTTCTATTCTATTTCTGTTCGTTTGACAGTGTGTTTGTATATATATATATATATATAGATTATGTATTATATCTGATGTGCATGAGACAAAATAGTAAATTTAACGAGGCATTATTTCGATCAATTTACCAAATGGTAAGCTGCGTTCTCTATATACCATGTCCCTTGAATGAAAACAATGCGATGTTAGAGTGGAGATAATACTTCCGGTCGTAAGTTATAGAACCGAGCCCTGCGCGCGCGCACGCCGGTGGCAAGTTCAGGGAGCGGCTATATAGCGGACTTTGTGTATATGATGCGAGTATAAAGAATGAGAGTGTGAGTGCGAGAGAGCTATATAGAGTCCCTGGGGCGAAAGATTTTCCGATACGCCCTACGAGCTTGCACGACGCGACAGACGTCGCGCACGACTTCTGATCTTTACCTGTTACTTTTTTTTTTCTCAACATTCTTTTTATTTTTTCCTGTTTACTTTTTTTGTTTCTTTATGTGTTTCCTTTCTACATGACATATTTTTCACTAACTTCCTCAGCTTTTTCCCGACACATGTACATACACCAACACACTATATACAATATTGTCGAATAAAATTTGCTATTGGCAATTTTTATGAAAAAATTTTTTATTTAATTCATTTATTGTCTCGATTGTGTCATTCTGCATCTTCCTCCTGTTTCTCTGTGCTTTCCGCTACACATAACTTTTTATATATATATATATATATATATATATATATATATATATATATAGAGACACATATATTGTTAATGGTGGTTGGTGCACACACGGGATTTATGCGGACTCGCGCCAATGGCGCCAGACTCAACTCAACTGATGCTGCAATAACTCGCATTGTATACATTTTACGTACGTTAGAGAAGCTAACCTGGCGGGCGCGTGGGTCATCCAAAGAACCGAGTGAGGGAGAGAAAGAAAGAAATCGAGAGAGAGAGAGAGAGAGGTAAATACACAGACGCTCTCCACCATGCACCCTTTTCTTTTTCTTCTTATATATACGAGTATATATATACACTTCTCTCTTCGTTTACATAATAGTGCTATACTCGCACGCCGCAAATAGTTTTCATTGGTACAAGCTTCCTTTTTTTTTTCTTTTTTTTCTTCTTCTTCTTCTATTTTTCACATTTGCTGCCATTGTCACGAACTTTTTTATTGCATATTTCGTATACATATTATACGCCATTTGTATATTGCAAACGAATGGCTGCAAAACATTTATGTATAAACACACGACCAAACATGTCTTCAAGGCATTTTATAAAGCTTCCAAAACATACATTCATATAAATTAATAAATTACAAAATAATTCTTTCTCACGTTCATTGTTTATTTCTGTTTAAATACTCAAGCACACAATCATATATAAATATAATATACAAATAATATATATATATATACAAAGGAATAATATAATACAGTCACACACACACACACACACCCATATAAAAATATGAAAGTAAACGTCAAAAGCAGCGCACAATGTTAAAGATTTAGGTAAGGTATAATATAGAGTGTTTTATCCTCCGAGTTATGAGTTATGAGTTGATGTATCTCGCCCCAAGTTGATCCTCGGATGTGATATGGTGGGCGCATTGTTGCCTCATTTTAATGGCGCGGTGAAAGAAGTGTGGCGAGATGAGCAAAAGTCGAGCTCTACTGTTTATATATATATATATATATATATATATATATACATATGTATAGTACACATATACTTGTGGAATTCTGGAGCTGAACAACGAGTCGACAAGGCCAAACAATATGAGCTTCCCGTGTTGCACAATTCATTCACATATATACATATATATCTCGTGTGTATAATTCAAAGTGGGTGCGGATTGTTGGTAGTACCATTGTGTAACGATAATTCGAGAGTTGCGCGCACAAGTATATTTATATAAATATGTGTGTGTGTGTGTGTGTGTGTGTGTGCGTGGAAACATATATATGTGGGATCGCTCTCTTTCTCCTTTCTCGCATCATTCATTTTTCGTTTGTATGTAAGAGTCGTGCGCGCCATTTCCCATCGCTCTCTTTCTCTTTTCGTATACATATATATTTATATATACAAGTTGAAATTCTAGTCGAGGTTATATGATGATTATATATACATATATTGTTACGGGGTGGTCCGTGCGCGCAGCACGGTAGCTATGCCCAAGCTAATCTACCTATAAGGATACCTTTATCTCGACGCATCATCTTCCTCTGGGTCCCTCTCTCATACGAATCAACTTATTCCACGTCTTTCTCTTCATCCAACAAATACATTTACACACTACACTACTTTCATATTATTATAATATTATATATTTACTCGATATTTTTATATTTAATATGTGTGATGAGTTTTCATGTCGAAATATTTTGCAAGTTCATTCAATTCTATTCTTTCCAAAGTTTTATATTGTGTTTTACACTACTGCATTTCCAATATTACCATTCACAATTGTCCATTTAAATGATCGGAAACGTTGAAAAATTCTGAATTAAATATATATGTATACCTATATATAATGGTGAATTTTTTATTACAGCATTTTAAAGACATTTCAATGTAATTTCCAATTTGCTAACCATTTATTTTTTTCCGATTCTCAATTTACTCATAAATTATTCATATCCATCGATTGTTATGTTGTTCTATTTTTATTGTATAGATTTCGTGTTGCGAGATAGTAAAACTCCACCTGTATGACAACATAATATATATATATTTGCTTTTGATCACTTGGTGCAATTGATTGAATGAAACATTTTTAATTATGTTTCCGAATAAAATTAAATATTCACACAGTCATATTCGTATCTATGTCATGACTTCAAATATACTCCAAAAAATCAATATCCATTGATTGAATTTGATGGCTACAGTATATTGCTCAATATGTATATACTATACATCAATTCAACGAAGATAACAAGCGGTAGAGATTGTTTTATTGACATAATGCACAGATCAAAAGATCTAAATTTGAAAGATAAAATATATTTTGTAAATGCTACGTGCAAATACAAAGTATAAAATATCTTTATGTATTTATTCATTTATCGTGAATCATTCTTTATCTCTCGCGAATGTATATGTGTATACATACGCACAGGGATCATTATCAGCAGACCAAGGAACAGTACTATAATAAGTAAATACACACATTGTTTGACACGCGTCACTTTGAATAATAAATCAATTTCGCGAGACAAAGACGATCCCCATGATTATGTATGGACACCGTCGTATAGTGTTTACATAGGAACCGAGAGATGGCTATATAGTATACATATAATGTGACTATGTCTGTGTGTATATCGGGTCGTAGGTCTGTCGTATAGGGTCTTTGATGTGTATTAAGTTGGTCTTTCTCACTCTCTCTCCCTTCCTCTCGTCTCTCTATTAGTTTACTCTCGAGTACCGACAAGCATTGTCACCACCACCATCATCACCGACGTTACCACCACGACATATAACGTATACATGTTCTCCATCTCAATATATACATATATATATATAACAACTGACATTATAACATTCGATTTCATTCAAACATTTATCGGATATTTTTTAATGCAATTGAAAGAATAAATTGTGATATTGATAGGACTAAAATTCTAAATGATGTGTACATTAAGTATATATATATATATATATATGTGTGTGTGTGTGTGTAGCCCTCTGTCATTCTCTCACGTATTTCTCTTCATCACTATTCTCCAATTTTGACAAACGCATTAACATGCATGAGGCTTCGGCGTAATTGTTTTACTCTCAAACCGTTCTCTCTCTCTCTATAGGGTTAAATCTGTGAGTATAGACGCAGTGATTTATATATAGATATTGCCTCAAATTCGGAATGTTGTGCGTGAGTATAATGCAAATTGAGTGTTTGAATATCGATGAATAATTTCGTAATAATTACATTTTTCATTTCATTATTTTCCAACTATATTTATGAATTATTAAAAAGAAATTGTGAAATTGCAATAGTTTGTTGTTGAATATAGATATATGATCATGAAAAAAAAACATTGTATAAGCGAATGTTATAATCAATTATTTTATTTATAATTCTTTTTTTCTAAAGGTTACGATGATTATCGCTATGAGTCCGATCACTAGATGAATACATTAAGAGACACAAAGATTTTATGTCAAAAATATTCTCTTAAACGAGGAAATGATAGGTTGAAACTTCCAAGATTTTTACTTCAGTATGCTGTAAAAACTACAAATTCACCTGACGTTCATAACTATTCTTTTCAATATATAAAATGAATTATCGCAATATTTTGTCCGTGTACACTATTTATTATTTTATTATTTATTTATTTTATTTTTGTTTTTGATTGTTCCACATTTTTGTGAAAGAATATAATGGCTGGTATATAGCGCACACACACACACACGTGAAGAATTGGATGGGTGAGAATATGAGAGGGATATCATAGGCTTATTGAAAACCATTGACGCTGCGACGCTATATAATGTAGCACGGGATACAGATGTCGTACAAAACAGCGTGGTAGCATCCACCGTGTTCATATAATAATAGAAATGGCCAGCGAGTGTAGTATACGAGAACGCTAAGTAGCAATCCCACAGGATTCCACTAACAATACCGCCCCTTTCGTATATTTTGACTTTTTGACAGATGGGCCCCAGACCCCATATAAGCCCTATCATGATGTGTGCGTGTGTCCTCCGGCTTCCATATATCTATAGCCTTCTTTAGCTCATACGACTGAGATTCTGTTTATATATATATATATATATATATACATGTATATATGCACTGTGTGTGATGCACCATAGGATTCAGTCTAGATGACTTTTACATGAAACGGAAGCGTTTCTCATTTTCAAACCCAGGTATATATACATATATGAATGTTGCTGACGATGAGCTCTATATATCGCTGCAACCCTCCACGATATATGCATATACAGCCCACATATACATATATATAACTTTTCACTTTGTATAAGTATATATGTTTCGAATGTCATTGGAAGAAGAAGAAGGGATATGGTCTAGTAATTGCCAAAGGTTTCCTGCTTCAGACACTTTGGACACTATGGATAACTAGACTCGAGTGACTTTATATATATATGTATATATATTAAGATGAATGAGTTAGTAAGGTGTAGATTGAGAGGGAGAGCGAGAGAGAAAGAGGAAAGGAACGACTCAATACTATGTATATACAACAGACTTCGCTGCAGGACGTCGTGTGGAACTGGCGTTATTGTTGTCGTGACTAAAAGTTTACAATGAAAACGTTAGTGAAAATGAAAGGAGCCACTAAGTGTTTCCTAAACGTTATAATATATTGAGGGATCACATATTTATTATTTTACGCAAAAATATATATTTCATATAAATTTAAATATATTTTACATTATTAAATGTCATATATGCAATTATATAAAATTGAAATTTAATGTTACTTTTATTGTACTATTTTATTGTGTAGTATTGTGTATATATTGCATTCATAAAAATCTTATTGAGAGATAATGCGTGAGAAATGATTTTCAACGACAATATAATATTGGTGTATAATATACGCGCGTTTATATATTTATTCTTCACACACACACACACAATAATAGACAGACAATGATTATATATATATATATATATATAAATGTGCCACAATGCAACCGTTATTCGAAAAAAAAAAAAAAAAAAAAAAAAAAAAACATACAAATGTATTTTGTGGTATAATAAATAAATATATATACATTGCCATCACACTGTAGGTATATATGTGACAGTACGGGACAACACGATGGCACTGAATCAGAGAACGATAACGATGACTCTTTTTCTGCCTCACTCAGCTTGGTGTAGTGGAGCTCGCCAACAAGAATGAGAATCTCAATCTTGACATTCATACATATACCTCATATACGTAGATACATAGGTGTTTGTATTCATCAAAATCTTATATATAAATATATAGATGTAGACGCTTATTGTATAATATTATACACAAAAGCCATACATACATTTGTATATATATGTGTGTGTTTTCGAGTCTCAAAATACCTGACCACCCCGAGTGTCATGATTTATAGGATTCAGCGTAGCAAGAGAGAAGAGCCAATTTCTATGAGCATAGAAATATTTGTGTTTCGTTCAACGAATATTGTGTGTTTGCGAGTTTTTATGTATATGCAGACGTGGTCAAACATTTTCATTATAGATGAAATGAATGGAGAGAGGCCACACACCACACGCCGTGTTAGTCAACATAATGGAGCTAACCAATGGGAAAAGTGAAATGTCACATGAATGAAATGGCATTCCGCATATGACAATTGTTGCTATATAGAAATGATGGCGCACAGTGAGGGAGCCAAATAAATATATATATAGCGATTGTAAGAAAAGAAAACGATGTGAGTGATGTGTGCACGGCTATATTGCGGCCCTTGAACTCTGCCATTCTCAAGACCACCTGCCTATATCGCGATATGTCTTACTTTATATTTTTCTTTACTCCCAATAATAATCTATGGCGCTGATAAAGGTGGCTTGCCAACCATTTGTATTCAATGTGAGTACTCAATACTACTGGAAAAAATACTAGTGGGATTAGAGTCTTAGTGTCGCGCCATTATAGTTATTGTTAGTGAGAATTAACTGTGCAAACTATATAAAAGAAGATAGCGATAGATATTGCATTTGATAAATCAATACTTGAACCAAAATGTTAGGGTAAGAAAGAGAGAAAAATTCTTATTTATAATTGTTGAAACATTAATCATTGGCAATTAATATATATAGATGTTATTATTTATTTAGCAGTTCATTGTCATTGTTTTCATCGACTTTAATATTGTAAAGGTGCGTTGAATTATTGGTCGACAGTCTGTCACTTCTTTTGATCAATGTTATCATATCAATAATGAATTTTGATTGAAGCTCCAATTCATACAAAAAAAGTTGAAGAATTAATGATACCTATGGTGTAGTCATTGTTAATAAGTCAATAACTATATAAAATATTAATTGTTTATATCGATAAAGGAATTTTAGTAATTCTGCAGGCTATACGGACTACGTATTATCAGTCTATTTCATTTGAGTGGCCACTACTATTTCGTATAGATTTAATGTATGTAGACCTAGGAGTGCATCAGTAGCACAAATTTCCAATTAATAAATGAAATGAATATACAGACGCGCCGTTCAGACATATAAATAAAAATATAAAAAATGCACCAATGGTACTTTAAAATCGATAGAGATGAGGTCGACAACATGCATATATCTATATATGCGCATGTATGTATGCACCGAAAAATCTCTCAATTTCATTGGCTAAATTTTTGTTTCGTAGCAAAAAATACGATGAGGATGAGAGCATCAGTCGCCGCTGCCGTTGAGAGAGTGACGAGCGAGAGTTTATCGGAGATTGAGCGTGAGAGAAATGGAGAAAGATCCGGAAACTGCGGAGCGACGCGATATATACATTTATATAACTATATAGAGTGTGGCAAAAGTGAAGGAGAGAGAGAGAGAGATGTGTTTGAGCGTGGATGGACAGTTCGACTCGTGCATGAGTGCGCAGATGCGGGTGCAACAGCTTGCGTAACGCGCTCTCTGCAGCAAAGAGCAAAAGAGATGCGGAGGCCTTTCACAGCCATATTGCCTCCTGTCAATCACAACGGTCATTCGTCCCCCGCTTTATACATATATATATATATATATATATATATATACACACCTCTTTCCCCGCATTATTCCCCCTCATCCACCTTTCGTCTACCATACCTCTCACCACCTCACTTTACTTCCCCATTTCATCCCCTTCTCACGTTATATACAACCATCGTGTGCACATATATCTCCTCGTTAGAATGGTACTCATCGAGATTTCATCAAACATCTCGTCAACATTCAACTCCTAAATATTACAGTAAACATTAATGAAAATGGCTTTTGTCTTTTCAATGGCTCTCATTTCAAATATATAGATATATGTATATATATAACGAAGACACAATGAAAAATGAAATAAATGATCAAAGTAATATATATATATATATAGATATAGATATAAATTGATTAATTCCAATGAACATTTTTCCAAAGTGTATGCTACAAAAGTTTTCTTACTCTCTTATATATATACGTACAATAGATAATATATTTGAATATATATATATATATATATTTATATGGGCATTGCCAATACAATATAATACGTCGTATGCTATTAGCAGTGTGTGTTGTATATACAGATATAGCGGGAAGAATAAATTCAAGCAGTAGAGCGGTGAACCGCGTTTGAGAATCGGGGATTTATTTGGAAACTATTGGCGGCGGGCGGTGGTGGTGGTGGTGGTTCTAAAAAGGGGTATGAAGTAACGCGAGGGATGGTCCTATCGCAACCGACTAACTACCACACCGCCTACCTATATATCGACAATTGCGCATTTCCCCTCTCTATATCTCCTTTTTCTCGTTCTCTCTTGTACGCTTTTGCTATAACAAATCCACCCTCCTCTCTTTACTTTCTCAACAGCTCGAAAATGCTCGAACGTATAATATATTATCGGTGAAACGTTGCTTTGCTTCTGGGTTCGTGTACGTGTAAGCGCGAGGATGAAAACGGACACTCTTCTATTGCTTGTATATATATATATATATATATATATATATATGTATAAATGTGTTTATGTGTGCGTATCTGATGTGTATATATATAGTGAAACGACAGCGGTGCCGTATTTATCCTCGGCGCATGCTTCCTCCTGTATGGGCGCCCGAGGGAACCAGCCGTAAAGCTGCCAGCGCAAAGTATTGCATAAATAAGTGCGGTGGCGAAATATTCATGGCCATGCAACCTCTATACCTACTTTCCCTCTCTCACCCACTCTCTCTCTCTCTCTCTCTCTCTCTCACTCTTATTCATTCTCTTCTCCCGCACAACATCGCGCCAACGTATTTATATATATATAAATTTAGCTGTATATATAGAATATAAGCGCCAGTGCGAGATAGAGGTGGTCGCGCGAGGAAACAGAGAGAAATACGAAGGATAAAGGGTGGCAAAGAGTAAGACGAAAACCTACACAGTGAAAGGAGAAAGATACCCGGGCAGAGATACGCGATTGCGTCGCCGTTTTCGCTTCTCTTTTATACAGCGACCCCGCAAACCCAAAAATGCACAAATCTATTCATGAGTATCACACAGTCGCCCTATCATTTTTTATTCTTCACCTTATTCTTATTTTTCTATATTATCCGATAAATTCAACGATCGCACGCACGACGTCAAGTACGGGCGGCCTATTTTTTTCTCTTTTCTTATTTTAGTTATATTCTCTATGGACTATATTCACCCGTCATTTGCTTATGGTTTGCAGATTCACATCGTACTCAACACGGCAACAAACTACGTGTATACAACCATTCAATCATCTGTTCCCACATAAATATCTATATATATATACATTTTTTTTTTTTTTCATTTAAATTTTTTACATTTAAAAATATAACAAAATGACATAACCGTAAGACAATGATAATGAGATGATGTTTGCGCGTACATACAAAAGCCGAAGGTGAAAAAAAGACGAAAAAACGAAGAGAAGCAAAAGATGAGAGAAAAAAAGAAAAGAGAGAAAACAAAAGTGGTAGAGGTGATTAATCTTGCGGTCTTCCACGTCTTAGTGAGACGCACGGAGGCGCGTTATTGATGGAGACTTCTTTGAAATCTCCTCGTCTTCAGACTTTGCACCGCGTCGCGCTTCTTCTCTTCATCGTTCTTTGCTCGTGCGCGCTCTTTTGCCACCCTTTTCGTCGATTCTATTCTCGATTCTAGGTACGCTCATCTCTTTGTCAGGGATTCCGCATCCACACACACACACACACACACACACATCCAAACACATTCATAATTCCCTTCGCCACTCACTCTCATTCCTTGCACGTAAATGCTTACTTTATATTCATATATATATATATATATAAATTAAACAATTAATTAAATTACATTATAATTATTAACAAAGCATTTCAAAAAATAAAATAGCTCACCGGATATAATATGTTTTCCCCTTATATATATATGTATATACACGGTTCTTGAACTTGTCAAGAGCATCTTGTCGTTTCTCTTCATCTGCAGCCGGTATATAACCTAAAAGAAAAAGTGGACAGCCGTGAATGAGCGAAGCAGAAGGGGTACAATCTGTGGGTATGAGGGCGTAGTAAAAGTTACGCGCTTTTTGTACTGCCATGCCATTAATATCCGTTGTAGCGACGCCTCCTTGCTATTTGTCAACATCTAATATTTAATTTTGCGACCCCTATTGCGACACCAAGAGCATCGCCACTCCCCCCCCCCCCCCCCGCCTTACCCTTTTATATATACTATATATATATA
>CAJUYH010000279.1:0-20270 GCA_910591685.1 Galerucella tenella | reverse complement strand
AAAAAAAAAAAAAAAAAAATTTAACATATTCTGATATAATTGTGATTTTGTCCATTAACACTGAAAAATAATTCAAGACATGTATTGTATATTAGATATTATTGCAAAATTATATGTATATATGTATAAAGCTATATGAGGGAAGATAATAGACGGTGGCCGGCCACCGGAGAGTCGTTAATCATCGAGAGTGAGGTGGTATATTATGTATATATAGGTGTTATATATGCCGAGTGTGGCGAGCGCGTTTGTGAACCGCACGGATGTGATACTGCGACGCGGGATATGTGTGGTGTATATTGTATATATATATATAGAAGGTGCGAGTATAGTGCGTTAGACGGTCAGAATAATATGGGGGGAAACGGAAGTGACCGCACAGTTGCCGAGGAAACGTGGCATCCCATGTGGGGTGTTTATATATGTATATATATATATATATATATTACGCGTATGTATATGTTGGCTTTACGTATACAATATAAACATATTTACAGATATTTCGCTTGTCATCTGTATACGTGATATTACCTCTTAAATGTTTTTAAAAAAAATTACTTATCATTCGCGCATGTATATTTATATCATGAACTATATGAATTTATCAACGATAATTAAATGTCGCAAGAAAATATACTGTTGTTAATTAAAGAGTATTTAATTTCATTGTATTTCAAGTATTCATTTGAATAATTAAAGTATTCAATTGAAAATGCGTGAACGTCTTTTGTTGTTTTTTTTACTATTGATAATTTACATAACAAGACAATGACTATATATTGTGTGGTCGTTTGCACCCTCGGATAAGTTTCTTTATAGCAGATGCAGTACATAAAATGTGTATATATATATATATATATAAATAAAGGGAGAATATTTCATTCAATATATATATATATATATATATGTTTGTATATCCACTGTCGAATGTTATTTATAATAATGGAAACAGGTTACTGTAAACACTATATCACTGTATACCGTTGATAAATGTCGTCCGTTTGAATGAAAAAAGAATTGTGAGAGTGAAGATGACCGATCATTTATCTCGATAACTGATGCTTTGGGCCCACCGCAGAAAAGGGACATTAATACTAATTGAGCTTTTACATTCGCACATGACTCGGTTGTGAATTGTGAGACATGAGGTTATCGCCAATGTATAACGATTGTCATTTTTCTCCCCATCAAACATTTTTTTTTCCTTTCATTCTATTATTTTTCAACATTTTTCAAAGTATATTTATTTGTAAACTCGCAGTGAGACAAGTGAATGGCAATTCGTGAAAATTGTGTTTCTGGCATAAAAATTATTATGTTAAAATAGTAATTGGAGGCTATACTTGGACGTTGATGAAACATAATATGTGAAGATGAAAAAAATGCTATGTAAACACGAAAAATTACCAAGAACATTGTCAATATACATTGAAAACCATTGTATTTTCTGGTGTTTACATAGCATTCTTTCGTGTTCTCATATCATTTTTCATCCGAGTCCGAATATCGTTTCCGGTTACGCTCTTTCAACATAGTAATTTTTAATGTAAACATTTTTCCATGTTACATTTACTCCACAAATAGACATGTGTATTATTTTGTACAGCAATTAACGTTCACCTACTTTGTATTATTTAAAATTGTACGCTAATCAATTCAACAATATTCACAGTTATCACACATGATAATAAATATCAAATTTATTTATAATAATAAAATAATTATTGTAAATATAATATTGTACCTATACTATGGTATTTTACGACAACTATTCTTTCATTATTAAATAAAGCATCGCTATTGTCATCTAATGTCAATTACTTTTCTATAATGGTGGAATGAGTGGAGATGGAAGTCTCCATCACGAATTCTCAGCAAGAAGACAAAAAAAATGATGAATACGAATGGTTACCATTAATTTTTTTTTTTTTTCTTTTCACAGTGCGTACAAGAATATAAATAAAAATAAATCATCAAAAAATATGTTTGCAGAATGTAATAGCCTCAGTGTGACACTCCACAAAACCTAATTCATCGAGGTAAAGCATCAGTAAAGGAACACATTCGACCGGTATAAACATATATAGTGATATGTGATATAAGTCAGAGGCACCCCGTGGAGTACCATCCGGTAACTTGACACCATATCGTTTGTACGTGAATATTGTGAACGGCTGGCCAAAGCCAAACGTTCACAAAAACACAAGTATGAATGACCTATACATATATAACAATGGCAATGTTTTTATATACACATTGAATGGAGGAAAAAAAAAGTGGCGTATGCATTCAATAATTCCCTTTGTTGTGTATACATATACGTATATATTTATATATATATATATATACGGTGGTGGCAATAATAGATAGCATTTAAGGATTAATAAAGTCATAAATAAGATTCACTGTTGGTGATTTAGCCGGAAGTGTCATAATTCTATTAATATAAAAATATTGAATCACATTCTTTATTAACATACGCATATATTTTTTATGACAATATTTATGGGATTTATTTTGGAAGATGCACCAAAAGACAAATCGCTCATGATTATATTTGTATACAATGCCTCAATTTATTAATAATTGTCGTTTGCGTGTGTGTGCGTGTGTGTGCATATGTATGTTACAAAATTGGCTTAGATAATTTCCCGACAATATGCTGAAAATGTGCTGGAATTCATCACTCAACAAATTGGTTAAAAAAAAAAAACAAATAAATAACAATGTTTAATGAGACTTTGGTGTGTGCGTGTGTGGTAGCGAAAAAAGTCATATTACTGTTGATTGACTGGTTATATTGAGGTGTCACATGCAAAACACCCAACAACGTGTGAACCAACCGAACCGTAGCTAATGAATAGCCTCTTCCCTTTTTATCTGTTAGTCCATGAAAAATTATTGTGTTGTGCCTTTAAGCCCCCAGACTATTACTACTACTACTACTACAACTATACTAACTTGTACATATATATATATATATATATATATGTACACACCCGAGATCACACTATAGAAAGATGAGAGATGTTGGAGGGCAGAAAAGAGTAAGAGAGATTGAAGCAAACTCGAAGAACGCGCGACCCACCAGCGTGCAGTAGATGTCCCGCGGCGAAACCAGCTGCTCTCGCGTATATAGACACTATCCTCTGTCATATGTATGAACAGATAGATATATCTGTATATTCTATTTAGCCACATTTACTAACGAGAAATATGGGGTTCTTGTGAATAGCGATAAATTTGCTTGTTTGTGAATGGTGTATATAATACAACTGTATATACACTGCTAAAGTATCAAGCTATTAAAGCTGTAACGTCACACACATTCGCGTCAGAGTGTGTATGTATGGATGCTCTATACGCTAATTGCTGTTGCAGGTAATGATTAAGATATTTATATATATATATATATATAGTATCGACTGTATGAGACAGTGCACGTCATTGTGAGGATATGATCCCTCATATAATTTTGTAGAGAAGTAACCGGTGAAAAAGTATAGAATAAAAATCATTAATCTTGATATATGTATATAAATGAGACTGACTGGTGTGAATTAAAAAGAGTGATTGGATAAAAAAAAATGGTGTATTATTATATATAACAATATTATATTATATATACTTCTTCCAGACTCTTATCTATTGTTTTTATTTATTTACATTCAATATCGATAAATGTAGCATTTTATTAAAAACAAAATAAAAGTTTTATCGTTGTATTTCGAGAACAACCATTTGAAAAAAAAAAAAAAAAAAAAAAACATTTTTTTGTTTATATCATTCAAAATGTGACAACTGAGACAAATGAAAAATTTATAATAGTTCAAAGCAACATCAATTTCATGTAGGTACCTATTTTAAATATTTTTATCAATGTAAACATATGTCAAAATAAATAAAATTGCGATGAGGTGGTTTTTTTCGTTTCGCAT
The DNA here is from genome assembly GCA_910591685.1 of Galerucella tenella. Classification (NCBI taxonomy): domain Eukaryota; kingdom Metazoa; phylum Arthropoda; class Insecta; order Coleoptera; family Chrysomelidae; genus Galerucella; species Galerucella tenella. The sequence continues at coordinate 16,332 of CAJUYH010000279.1, read as the reverse complement.
ATGTCATATGGATATTATAATGATTTGACAAGATGTTAATTTTTTTTTTCGACAGTTTTATCTTGAAAAAGACTCGGGGAAAAAATGAAAAAATTGTTGCGCGAAAAGTAAATCATGTATTTGAATGGTATGTACTCAAATAAAGAGGAACAATGTTGGCGGAATGACGTGCGAGTGAGCTACCTCAGCAGTAACGTGGCGCAATCCAGAATCCGCCCGTTCCTTGTTACGGACACACCCCTGTACCGTATAAGCGACGGAACGTATTCTATTATCTATACTCCGTATACATGTATATATATTGCGATTGAATCTATTTCTCTTACTCCATACAGATGTTTGAATTGAATTCTTATATGTGGTAGACGCGTATACATAAATAGATAATATTGTACAGGAGTATGTAAAAATTGATTGGATTTTAACGAAATTATTATTCGGGAATGTATTTAATTTCAAGCCTCAATGCCATCTCCCATTTGTGTTTCTGTATTTATTGAAAATGCATGTGTCACTTAATATCCCCAATACTTGATTAAATAAATAAATACTTGGAGTGGTATTATATTGTTGGTATTGCATTGGTGTATAGGGGGGGGGGGGGGGTGAAAAGATAGAGGGAAAAAAAAAAGTCTTGGTGAGAATGATACACACACTTATTCGGTATATATGAGATAGCTGGAGTGCGAGAAAAGCGAAGAAATGATGTAATAAAAGAGGGAGATAGATAAAGAGAAAAGCAAGGGAAGAAAAATATATATAGCGAAAGTGGTGTGGTGGCCACAGAGTCCAGTCGTATCCACTCACCACTCTCTCGTCTGGTTGACAAATGTCTCGCGCATCCCCTGGGCATCCACAATATAGCTCTCTCTAGTCCACTATCATCCCCCAAACTCAACACCACCACCGCTACCGCCACCGCCACTACCACCACTACCTTTGGTTATACACTCTGCCCTTTGGCGTAATCCCGAGGTGCTGGCAAGTTTCACTTTGACATGGCAGGAGGTATTCAATTACCGCTTGACTGATGTCACGATCCTCTTTCTTCTAATATATAAACCACACATATATATATATATATAAACACACAAAACTCGTTATTATATGTATTATATAGTATAGTGTATACATATATACACTTGTATATACATTTGAGTGATTGTCATAGTCGTTGAGTTAAATAATTTCTATCAGTATAGGAAGCAAGAGGCGAGAAGGCAAAATTGAAATGAGAAGAGGAAAATTATGCTCAGCGTCAAGCACTCGACGAGTTTAAAGTTTTTGGGGTGTGATTCGTTTTGCAAAAGTTTGTAGAATCCGCGAGGGCTGTTTCCATTTATGTAAATAAAACGCCGTGGCGCGGACGCCCATATAGTAACAGTAGTGTGTATATATACAAACATTTTCCCCACAAGTTTGGCGCGCGGCGGAAAAGCCAAATGCGCGTTCTCGTGTGCGGCTGCTTTCCATCTTTTTCGTCTATATATATATACATAAATAGCTTTATATACATATCTTAGTCCTGATGTATACAACAAAGTATACTCACTTCTTCTCTCCCCTTTATGCTTTTCAACCAATATAATATATACATACACACACATACATACGCAAGTAAAGATACATATATATGTATACATGTAAAGTGTAATAGGTCTCCGCATCTGGCAAACTCGGTGACTATTAATTAATTGTCGATACAGCCGAAACTAACTGCGAGTTAATAAGCAAATTGCCACGCAATAAACTTAACGTTGGTCCACGTTACAGAATAGAGGGCGAACAATACACACCCCCGAATCATATACATATATATATATATATATATATGTGTGTGTACACCCTTTTGCCATAGTGCCACAGATGTCTTGCTCAGCTCTACACCACACCATATATCTGAGCAATTTCTTTCATCTCGCTAACCCACTCACCCTTAAATTTATGTCATTCATTTCAAACTCATTGAAAAATCAAATTGTCTGTACACACACACACATATATATATATATATATATACATTTGTAATAAAAAGTTTCATTACCATATATGTATAATATAAATGTCTTGGGTGAATAACATTTAATATTGTACTATTACAAACACAAACTTGTATATATCCATTTAATATAGTGAGACAATATTTTTTTAATATACATATAAACAGCATACCTTTGGTGAATCTTTTGATATTAAATTTTTATGGTATGTGCGTGTTTATATATAGTTATATGACCATTATTAACACGCGTCGCGATGATATCAATTATGACTATTATAACCCTGAGCGTGTGGACATACTGATGACAAGACATATTGAATTGGTCGTTGGCAATTCCAGATTTTATATATCCCGAAATACCAACTCATAACTCGCAGTTTCATCGTCAATTCCACTATACACACACACACACACACACCCGGTTATATATATATATAAACATGTGGCACTTAATGGAGGCATAGCGATCGTAAAATGGTTCATACGATTTCAGTTGCTATATACACACCATCAACGATTAAAAGCTAACAGTCGGGCATGTGTTCATGTCACCATTGCGCAAGTGTACTGATGATATTTTTACCGACAATTACATTATTAATTTAATGATATTGTATTTACAGTATTTCATGGCATTGTTCATATACATATTGAGTTTGATAACTCTATCGGTCTACTGCCAATAATAATAGTTTCGGTACATTACTAATTTGTATTTTGTTTTTTTTTTTTCGGTTTATCAATTTCTTCGATATAAAAGTAAATTATGAAATAGTCATGAAGCATTTTTGTTCTATAGAAGTCGCAATATTTTTATATGTTGCTTAACCCATCATTCATTGAATTATCACAATATCTAATTATGTATCATTTTTAGTCCGTTCATACAAATGACTATATACAATTTTTATTGTGACATTAAACTGTTGAATGTATAATGTGACATTTTATTTACGTATGATAGAGGAAAAAAAAATTATTTATAATAAACAAATAGAGGGTTATTTTGCATTTGAATTTGGTTGTATTTTAAAGGTATAAATATTCGAACCGTTTGTTCGCAAGAAATCGCAGACATATTTACAACGATATGGCAATTAAATTTTATGTTTGATTATGTTTAGTACAACGAGTGATACTATTTTTTGAATCTTCATAAAAGTAATTTATTTATTTACGTTATCGTTTTTTTTTTTATAGCAATTAATAACAATTTATAGGCGCAATGATATATATTTATTTGTAATTTCACATTTTTTAAATTATATTTAGCTCAATGTCATTTGAATTTTAAAACGCAATATCGCCATTATTTTTAAATCAACATTCAATTTTCATTTTAATCAAGCAAAAATCCCAAAATAGTAAGTACCAATATAGAAAAAGCAAATAGAACTCTACTCCTAATCTTAATCGTAAAATACACCAACGGTAAATTGTACGATCATGAACTTGGCCACTTTTTTCAAGTTCCAGCCGCCACTGCAAATGCGTAAAATAATACAATAAATAAGACGAAGAAGCAAAAAAAAAAAAAAAAACGAAGGTCAATCCGATTTAGTTGAACCCTCTTCCTGTATCTAACCTGTATAAACTACCGTAAAATATGTTATAAGATCTTCAGCAATATGTTCATATGTGCGATATACCCAAATATAATAAAAAAAAAAGTATCAACATCTTTTTAGCTCGATAAAAAAACAAAATCCAGCAAGTACATAAAGATAACGAAGAAAGTGGCTAGCATGTATATACATAGGTATACATATGCCAAGTAAAAATATAGTAAGCATGCAACCCCATGGCTCTTACATGACGACACTGTATGACCTGTCCACTGAAACATTGCCCGAACACGCCGTCGTGTCGTCCCTTAATACATACCCATATACATATACATATACATATACTAAGATAGAAGGGCGGAGCAGAAGATGGAGGCGAGGACACACACACACACACACACACACACACACACACACACTCACATCTACATTATTGAACTCGGAACGAAGTAGAAATCGCTGTAAGACGTTAAAACTCCTACTACTGAAAAAACATTGAATCGAATCCGTGTGTAATTCGTATAGGACATTGCCCAATGAACTTTTACATTGACCGAAAGCAAAAGAAAAGGAAAAAAAAAAAACATCTCTATATAGGATTGTGCAGATGATATAATTGTGAATGTGTCAAATAATTGTATTAACATTGTTGTTGGCATGTAGGTACACAATTGTATATATTTTCACTCATATCAATAGACATATGGAATTTCGTTACGCGCGCGCATTACCTTCATGGGTCTAGTCGCATATAGTAGTTGGTGACAAGCGGTTAATCTGACAGGACTAACAATGCCCATGACAATCCTCTTGTAGCTCGTGGTATAGAAGGCACTGAGGGGCTGAAGGAGGGTGTTTTTGGACAGCCAGAGGAGCAACGATAGACGAGTAAGTATAGCTCTCTTGCCAACACAAACGACTTATTTTCTATATCGTACGTTTGGAGAAGCTGTAAAGCGACTAAATCCGCGTCACCAGTCAGGGAGAATAGGGAGAAGGGCCAGATCCCTTTCCGGGGTATAAGGTACAACACACATATGTATAGAATAGTGGGCTCTACGTTCCACACAGTATATATATATATATACACACAATATAACTAAAGCTTTTGGCTCCATTGTCATCATCGTCAATATCATCTCTCTTTCCCTTTCACTTTTAATGTTTTTCTTCATCACACTTTCTCACTCTCTACATCCCCATCTATATATACATATAATGCTTTTATTCCTCTCTCTTTCTCCTTTATAACCCGATTAGTGTATGCCAGTTGAAAAAAAAAAAAAAAAAGAGCAAACGCCCAAATCGCATTTGAATTGCCCATGTATACACCCCATATATTTAAAATATATATATATATATTCAATATTTGCACTGGCAACATTATGTAGTGAAAAGCATATTATGATAATTGATTTAAACCGAGTTATTGTAAATGGAATTACTGCATAAACATGCTAAAAATAATACAATATATATTGGCAAAATACTCTTATCGATAGAAAAATCTCCGTTGCTTGTTGGTCGCGCTCTTTTATAAGATGGCGCTTTCAAGTTTGTCGAGCGAATGATGAAAGACTTTTATACATATATATATATATATATGTGCCGAGAGAGTCTTTGCGCGCGCCATAGCAAATGAGTTTATAAAAGGCGCAATATCTCAGCGAGACTTGAGCGAGGTTTTCAAGGGTTTCATATATCTATATATATATACGCATAGATATATAATAATATACGTATACCTGTAATAAGAAAGTTGCTCAGTACTATTCCCTCCACCACCCCCTTCTCCTTGCTCGTATACTTTTCCCCCTTTTTCTCGCATCCTCGACCGCCGTCGTCGGCTCGCTAATAATAAAGTTTCCTTCACTAGTTCGACAACGAGTAGACAGATTTAAAAATTTCCCGTCACAAACCCGCGCGCACCGCTAAACCCCTTTTTTTTTTTACCCTCTCACTCTCACCCCTTTCTTTTTGTATGCCCGTCGTATTTTCATTCCCCTCATAGCGCGCTTCTGTGCGTAATATGTATATATATATATATATATATATGAGTGTGTATACTGCTCCTCTCTGTCTCTCTAATTCAGCTTTCGTCTCACCCGCGTGACAATACATATATATATATATATATACAGTATATCTATATACTATTATATAGCAACGCCGTCGAGTTCTCGCGTTCCCCCAAGACCGAGGGAAAAATTAATAAAGTTGAGGAACAAAGTATAAGTTGGGTGGCGTAATGCGCGGCGACGGCGACGCCACTAGTTCGACAGAGAGAGAGAGAGTGAATTGCAACATGGAGAAAAGAAGACTTCCGTCGACGAGAGAGGGTGCGACGGCGCGGGCACAAGACTTTATTGTAACAGAGTGTTGAGTCGCTTTTCTGTTGTCTCCGCATTCGCTCACATTTACTTTTGTCACTTCATATATATTTATATATGTATAATATTCAATGTAAATATATTAATACATAAATATGTATGTACCTATATATAAACATGCAAAAAGTATTTTTATGTTACAATGTGACACAATATTACACTGATGAATGTGCATGGTAACCATTACTATCTATTTAAATATTCAATTATAGAGGAGAGTATATCTATAAGAAGACACATGAAAAGGATAATTGCACGGAAAAATGACTGTGTTACAACTAGGTATGAAATGTTGCAACATGCGGATTTTTATAAAATATAGTATGGATATATGAAACCAACATGTATAATTATTTTCCTCGTGTGTTTACTATGTTCGTATAGCAAGTTTGAGTGTTAACACAGAAATTTTACTGGTGTTACTTGGATTATTTTATACAGTCTCTCATTAGCATCGTGGCATTGTTTATTTTTAGTAAAGACTAACTGCACTAAACGTATATAATATGAATACTCAATTGAATAATTGATACTTATATATATTTAATATAAAATCTTAAATGTCACATGGTTTCAATATTGATCGTTGAATAACATCATAAATTGATATTTTTTTGAAATAAATTTCATTCAGACGATCCATCAACGATTACCTTTCCAAGTAACAATTGATATTCACGTTTTTCATTGAGCCCTCCTATCTATATCTACATATATATATATATATATATATATATTTATGTGTGTGTGTGTGTGTGTGTGTGCATATTCTCGTTTATTAAATTTGATTCGATGGATGGATGTTTAAGTTCAATCCGTAATATAATCACCAGATAAACATTTCTCGGAATGCCTTGATGTGTTAGTTAGGAATAAATACAAAACGAGGTTCGATACCATATATATATATATATATATATACACACATACAGACACACATGAAAAATCCGCACTTGCAATGGTGCGACGCGACGTTTTAAATTCTCTCTCTCGCCTCCACAGTGTGTATGTCTCTTTGAAACGCGCATGAATCGACACATCCATCGGTCTACATATATATATATATATAGATGCAGCAGTCTGTGGAACACACCGGTGATGGACATCGGCGCCAATTTGACGGTCGGAGGCTTTAGTCACGGCGCATAGCCTTTTTGTTTTTATTTATTGTTTTTTATATTTACTCTCTTTTCCCCTCTTTTCTCTCTCGTTCTCTCTACTCGTCCGCATCACCATCGCTGATGTGGGGAGAATTTTGTCTCTCCTCTCTATACACTGTGCGTCCGCCGCCGCTGCCGCTGCCGCTGCCACCGCCGCGATCTCTCGCTCTATATACCTGCTATACACTACGTCGTTGCGTTGAGAGGCGGTGAATATTGCATCGGCCGTTTGAAAGGTACGCGGGTGCCATTGGATGATGAGAGAAAGAGACGACACTAAACACGAATACATATAGTAAAAGAGGAGAGACAAATGTATATGTATATGTGTGTGTCTGTGTACACTCTCCTCTTTGTTTCCGCTGCATATCGCACGTCGGTCAAACGCCACTGCGTCTGCAATGAAATGGCTATGCATATATATGTATATCATGAGCATATATATATATACATACAGATCGGTTCAACCAAAAAGTCGGCTGCTTCATATCAGCAAACCTGACGCTTTTCACTCTCTCGCTCCCTCTCTCTGACCTTTTCGTTTTTGCTTCTATATATCTCCAACACACACACACACACACACACACTATTCACATTGAACCCACGTCGCCACTCGTGCGAATTATTTATTCCAGTGGACGCGAGCAAGTGTATGCATATATATAGAACGCGCGCACATTGTCGCTGACCGATTAGTTCTAACGCCGACGAGTTTTAGTTCTATTCTATATTTTCACGTTTGTTATTTTTTTTTTTTTCCCCCCGCCAAATTTTCACTTGGATAAATTGCGCGTTTAATACTTTGTATAGAGTTGTTACTGGAGAAATCATTTATTGTTAAATAAATTGTGATAATCATGACGAAATTCATGATAAAAATACTTAATTCAATTAATAAAGTTATAAAGATTATCAAATAAAAATGAATGTTGACAAGTGTCTTTTAATCTCAAGGGATCAATTGGATATAATCAAAGTTTCTTCATATACCTCAATTCAATTAGGACTCTCTTGGAATATGATAACACATATCTCGTGTGTGCAAATTTCAATTCTATCTGACATTTAATGCTCGTGCACGTACTCGCAAAATTTCTCAAGGATGTGATAATCCATTTATTTATGTATAAACCATAACGTTAAATGACAATTGCTTCAAACTTTACTCGTATTAGTATTTAATTACTGCAAGAATATTGTAATGAAAATGTAACTCATCGTTTTTTTATAATTGTATTTACGTTATGTAATAAAATCCGAACGTTTGCATTGGCAGAAAAGAAAATCTGTGTGTACCTAATTCCGATAATAATTAATCCATAGCAAATGGATGGATAGCACGGATTCATTTTGCTATAGATATAATATATCCAATAGAGACAAAAAAAATATATATATATATTGAAGACTCATCGTGGCGCATTGGTGTGTTTAACTTTCATTAGCAATGTAGAAGTCCTATCAGCTTCATATGTATATATAACAGCTGTTTGCATTTAGTATGAGCGGGTATATATGTGGTAGAGCTGTGGATACGATATTTTTGTCACGATTTGTTTGCCACCAAAAATAAATACGACTCCATCTCTGTTAACACCTTTTAAACTCATCCAATAACTACATACTCCGTTTTATTCGCGATATCAACTATGTGCTCTATTTTTTTTTTTCAAAATCAGCTTTCACATAGACGTCCATAGACGAACTATCCCAAAATTATTTATTTATATAGAAAAATAATTTATACAATATTTTATACATGTCAACGTAAAGCAATATGTGACGAATAGATTATAATTAGAATTATAGAGAACTTCCATTTTTAGTTGCGGAAATATATTTCATCGGTCGTGCAATTATACAACAGGTGGATATATAGAATCCGTCATTTTTATTTTAAAATCTGATGATAGATTGAGAAGATTTCAAAAATACTTTTTCGTATTTTTCTTTTTCATTAGAATTTTTTCTTATGATTTTTTTCAAAAATACTAATCTTCTATTCTGATCATTTTTTGCATATTCCAATATTTAAAACCCAACAGTATACAATAAAATATAAGAATTTTCAAACAATTAATTGAAATAATTTATAAAACATTTTTACATGAAAACTCATCATATGAATAAGTTAAAATTATGTAAATATATTTGTTGAATGGCGACGTTTTTGTTGAGAGCATCGATTAATTATCTCTGTAATAGATATCAATTCCAAAGAATAATACTTATTATTGTGTATATTCTACGATATCACAAATACACTTTAGATGTGAATATATTAATTGATTCATTATATCAATCTCAATATGGAGCGTTACGCTCTGATGGCTATAAATTGAATGAATCCATTTCGTGATTAACTGGTGATGCGTTTGCAAAGGAAAAATAATTGCAAACTACATTAAAAAATTGGTCATGGTCATTAAGTTTTACTATATATATAAATTTTATTAGTTATAACTATGAAGCCAGTGAAACTTTTTCTTATAATTAAAAATGCAAATATTTTACATAATATGAAGAACTTGTAGTGTACCGGTAATATGTGGAGCAAGCTCGGACCAATTTACCGTACTATAATAATATAGTAGATATCATATGTGACGTAGGAAGCCAAAGGTCTTTCATGTGTATGATAAGTACAGCGACATGTTGCATATGTAAACGTATGAGTAACGGCCAATCACGTGTTGTACATTAACGAAGAGGCGGAACTGAGTGTTGTGGTGAGTGTGAGAATCTCTATCATTTCACTTGTTACTCCTTTTTATATACATTACATCTATTAAACGAGTTCATACGTGTTCAATTTTTCATATAAGTGAGAGATTAATTAAGATATTTCCGATGTGACTGAGAAAAATAACAGTGCCATTAATTTTTCAGCTCTATCAATATGTAGATGATCATGACTTGTATCAAAACTTCGGTATATTCAATTGAAGATCATACATTTTATTAGAATTATGTCAATTAATAAACTATTTGTCAGTTAATTCCCAGCAATAATTTTTACTCAACATGCAAACTCCTCTCTTCTGTAACGCCTTAAATAATTTGTATTTTCATTTTCGCAAATACATTCAGTATCAATCAACACACATACACAATACAACATATAAATTTAAATAATAATCCAATCAATAAAATTATTTATATACTTTTTAGATAATTATAAAGTTGAAACACTTTTAGAACTACCAAAAATTCTTGTGTATACTGTACATAAATCCAATTAGTATTCATTTCATTTATTCAATTGATGTCGGAAATACACACGGTCATAAGTATTAATAGTTGACGTTGATACAATGACTTTAACTAAATACATTTTTAATATAAACGTTTCCAAATGGTCATCACAAATGTGTAAAATAAAGAAAAAAATGACCACAATTTGACGGATAATTTTAATATGATGAATGTAAATATTTCTAGTATTGTTGAATGTCACTGTACAGATTGTATAGAATCAGTTGTCTTGAACCAACGGATTTTAATTTTATTTCAAAATATATTAAGACAAAACAAATACAGAAAGAAAAAAAAAAACAAATGATATTAAAATTATGACGAGGAAGAGAAAGAGGATGACAGTAAATGACAGCAATGGTTTATCGAATTCGATTGCTTAAGCTTTTCAATTTTGTTGGTACAAATCGAAGGGATGCCTCAACATGAAAATGCTTTTTCACTTTAGTTACCTGTCGCGAACTGCGCGCAGTGGGTTCTGTCTGTTACACACACAGGTGATACCTATATACATACGCACACACACACTTATTGTATATATGTTATATGCTCGGCGCAATGTTTATCTTGTCTTATGTGTCCCCCAAGAGGTCGCTCGAGAGCAGCATATTATATATACTTGCAAGTATATGTCCAATATATATATACACATACTTATAACATATATCACCATTTGCCGCTTAATTTCTTATCATGTCCCAATGTTCCACTTAAGATACAGTAATTTCTTATATATTTGTTTAATAATAGATGCTTAAAAGTAGCGGTATATTACACAGATGATCGATATCATGAAAAACAACAAAAATCATTATATATAAAAAATGGTTGAAAGCAATTATTTAAAAGTGAAAATTAGGCATTTTTTTTTTTGTTTTTTTCATACATTTATTTTTTTTTATTTGGTAGACGAGAACATTTTGAAGAAACGTACTGTAGATGTGACAGTAGTGGTATATAGACAACATGAGAGAGTATATTCAGGAAGGCGCGGAACTCGTTAGAGGCTGAAAATAGCCGGGGCACTACTAATTTAGACTGACATAATTGGGGTGCTTGTTACCTGCACACCTTCATATGAACATGTATGTATATACATATATATATATATATATAAGATCGTATAACGAAGAAGAACATGGAAAACCTCTTCGGTTGATCGTAAGAGTTGATAGTCGTTTGATACCATCGGCACAACTCGAACCGTCTGCGATCATAGTGTCGCCTGTGCTCTTTTATATGTATACATCCATAGGTTTCGGTAGGTATACACTGTGCCTCTATATATTTATATATACAGTTACAAACAATAGTAGTCTGTATCTTTGATTGGCTTTTTGACATTTTTACAACCGTTCAAACCAACACATGGAAATGTTTTTTGTGTTAAAATGTAACGATATATATACTTTTTATTCAAAACATTTTTTCACAAGTTTATTTTTAGAATTCATATCAACCAATGCCTTATTTTTTTTTTTATAATATTCCTCATAAGATATTATTCTATCATTTTTCACAGTGTATTCTTCTGTTTTGCTTGGTATATTATCCAAAAATTTCATCAACTAATTTTCACCACTGATTTTATTACAAAAATGTTTCCAGTATAAATTGATCTGAATTCTATTCTTAATTTTTGCTTTATGTGTAAATAGAGTGAAGCTATTAATCGATGCACATGAGTTAACATGCGTGAAAATACAGTGCATGGTCACGTCATTGCAATTGCCTACAATACAATTTATTACAATCGATAATTGTATGAATGTATACAACCGTACCAATTTCGCCCACATCCCTCACATCCACCCTTTATATATATATATATATATGTGTACACCCCTCTCTCATTTTCGCTCGGTCTTCCTCTAATAATACAAACACGTACCACTTTTATTATAAGCGAAACGTGTGGATGCGAGTAAACGTGATTGCTATATCCATACACATATACCCATATTTACCATATTCCATTATCAATGAAAGCAATCGTCGAGTAATTATCAGCAATTGGCGGTATACGTCAATAAATTATTTGTGATTATATGTATGTATGTATGTATGCATACAAATGAATAAAGTAGTCTAATGCCAAAATTCGAACAGACAAATAATTGGAATGTTAATTTGTGCGCGAATGAATGTGACATATAATTTATAAATCAACAATGGAAAAATTAGAATGTCTTGTATATACATATATTAAAATAATTTTGCATTATACGATCGGTAGAATTGTGAGTTGGGCAAAATAAAAATGTTAATAAATCTTTGAATTGTGACGCAATACATAAATAGCAGCTCATATGTAAATTATATTCGTGCAATAAGATGTCTTGTACGCACGGTTGCTGCCGTGCATATATCCCACACACTCTCTCTCACACACGCGCGACACACGAAATATATATACATATATATATACATGTATGCATGTACATACATACATAATAATTCCAAGTCAACAACATGTATACACAGCCCATATATTCTTATGCGAAATAAATTTGATGGGGATATCATTGAAAATTTTAATATTTCGGTGTATACGTATAGAAAGGATAAGAAGAGGATAACGCGATTGACGTTAATGTCGGTCAATGTCGTATTGTTCGCGCTAGTTCCAAATATATATATATATATATATATACGTATTTTCTTATGGTGGTAATTATGGTCGCAGAGCATTGGAGATAATGGATATTAATGATCGCGTGCGTTACTTTCCACAGCATTAAACATCGTTCTGGTCCAAACCAATCCTTCTTTGTTAGTCTGTGCAGCACAAAAAGAAATAAAGAAAAAAGAAACGAAGGCAAAGTGAAAAAAAAATTCTTTACCATTTATATACATATATATATATATGTATATATACGTAAGAATAATAACTACCTGAAGATTTCTTTCTCCCTTTTTCTCGCATTTATTGTTACACTATTTCTCTTTATATTCAACGATGCTCGCGCAAAAACCACTACGGAAAATGTCATGGCGTTGAGAAGACAGAGAGACGCTGACGCTCGTTGTCGTGTCGCTTATTGCATCACCAACTTAACGCAGCAGAGGCCTGGGCCTTGCTATTCGTTTCATAATCCATCTAAATTTTAAGAGCGGATCAGCAGATTCCGGAAAACTTTGCCACGGAGTTGCCGCGGTAATCCATTTAAATAATTCTCGTCGCACCATACCAGTATACCAGTAATAATAGTAGAGAGAAAGAGAGAATACATGCCAAGTATATATCTGTATAGTGAATTAAGGGTTCTATGCTTATATATTCCCCACGTTCAATCTCTCTACCAAGCTCCTCTTTGTATTTACACCGAACAGTACTTTTACTTATTATTTCAATGATTATTCGAGTGAAAAATAAGAAAAAAAAATTCCCAGAGACAAAAAACGGGGAAAATTGCGACGTTTTTTTTCAAATATTTGTTGTAATTTGTTGTGTTAACACAGTGGTTTTTTGTAATACTTTTTATATCACTGATTAGTGCAATACTTATCGACGGGAGAAACCAACATTACTCTTAAAATTTTTTCGCTTAATGATGGTTATTTTTTTGTACGATAATAAAACACCCATTTTATTCTCTCATGAACAATTATCATTTATTTTTATAAATTTATTCCAAGTAGGGAAATGCGTGGGGCAAGACGGAGCAAGGGATAAGATGAAAAAATGGCAGTATGACGTGATATGAACTTATGTATCAGAATCGAGCATACATGTTCGACGTGTTGCCACCATCGTTGATTCATTTAATATTTTTTTCAACAAAGTTTCCGACAATATTCACATTATTTGAATGCTACGAAAGGATACATGATGGGGTTCTAAAAAATTAACATTACCCCATATTACCTCTCATCAATTTGTAATTAAAATCAAAGTTTTTTCATTATTTCTGAGTGAGGTTTCAGAGGTTTATAAACAAAAGACGAATCGACGAAAATGGCCAAACAATTCTGTCTTCTCTTCCAAACTTATAAATAGATAGCTATACCTAAAACTTTAAATGAAATTGTTAAATCGTAAAAAGTCATCACGAAAGAATAAATAGCAAATAAAGTTGATTCGTTTATCACGAAAATCTATGTTTTATTCATCATAAAACCTTCCTGTAATAATTATCATCTTTCAATAACTAATATCCATAATGGAGATAAATGATCGAACCTGATGACAAGAAACTTTCATACAGTAAATATATTTTCATTATGTATCATGATTTCAACTCATTCATTTGATCAATTTCTATTTTTCTGTTACCATATATTTAAAAAGGAATTTGTCACAATAAATAGTTTTTATGTGATACACTGAAACCTCACTCACTAATATTTTCCTTGATATTTATATACTTAAACAAATAGCTATTGTTACTATTCACTATTCTCAGTGTATTTTTTAAATAATACTATTCCAAACACGTCGCTGTATATATATATATATATATATATATATATACACATACAGAGATAGGATGATGTGGAAGAGGCGCGCGAATTGTGTTGATGATTTGTTGCCTGGGCGTTTCTGAACGCGGCATGCGTCGCATGGTCGATCCAAGTTCTACATACGTATTTAAATGCCGGTGTATCTCATTCATGGCTCAAAGAACCGCGTGCCATTGCGCTTCTATTTATCTTTATTTATTCCAATGCTTGTGCAGTATACTGGACGTTGTATATATATATATATGTAGATACATATACAAGAATGAAGATGGCAGTTTGACGCGCGTGGCAAAACATCGTCTAGGCGTGTCCAACTCTGGTAAAGAAAAATCACTAGCGCACCGCATAAAAAAAAAACATTTGCATGTGTGGGCAAATATACACATGTTTATTCACATCTTATTTGTTTTCATTCTGTACATTATTTTTGTTTATTATTTCTTGTGGTTAAATATAATTATAAAACGATTATTTACTATTGAATGTTGATTTATGTTTTAATTGATGATAATTAAAATAAAAATGTATATAACAGTGGTATATATATATATATGTATGGAAGTTTTGAATAATAAAAGTGGAGCGTGAGAGGTGTTGGCATTTTTAAAATGTTATACAATTGTGTTATTGTATAAGTCCTCGGTGCTTTACTGGCACTTTACTTGCACATAATGCCATCAGAATTTTCCATGGTAAGCGCCCGAATGATTTTCAACGTGAGAGCGAGTGTGAACGAGAGGAAGAGGAGCACACACACACACACACACAAGCAAAAGAGTAGAGAAACGAGGAGGTCTATAGACGAGATGACGCCGCCAAATTGTTCCCATTCGCGAAGATGAACCGCGCGCGGCGGCAGGTCTCTTTGAAAAGGATCGTAGCTTTGCGCTTATAAATCTCTGGCTGCGCGGATTGTAAGAGCTGAGAACAGAGAATAGAAACGAGAGATAAAAAAATAATAAAAAGAAAAAAAAGGAAGAAAAGAGCAGGAGCGAGCAAACGACGACTCTCATACAAAATCCCGCACTCTCCCTCTTATTTTTACGCTCTGTGATTCTCTTCATCTCCTTCTACTTCCTCTCCCTCTCTCTCTCTCTCTCTCGCTCTCTCATTATACACATATATATCGGTGTCTTTTTCTCGGTTATATCTCTCTCTTTCCGGCGTGTTGCCATTTTTATTTTAAATTCCTCGATTTGTTTTTAATACGAGAATGGCTTTGAACAACACGCGTATATATATACACATACACACACACACACACACACACACACACACACACACGTAGGCAAAGAGAATCGACCTCCTACAATCGCGCTCGGGATTCCTAATTCTTCGAAACCGTCGGAGAATTCCGGAAAGATCAGATACACAATTGAGAATACGGTCTCGAAGCATATCATTAGGATCGCGTTCAGCCGTTTTCAGGTAGGTATAGACATCCACCATACCTAATATACATATACAATATATATATATATATTGCTAATGTGTGA
>CAJUYH010000278.1:0-75255 GCA_910591685.1 Galerucella tenella | reverse complement strand
CCTCAGTCACTCACACCCAATCTTTCTCTTTCTCATTCTTTGTCTACTCGGGCATTCACTTCCCGTGATGGATACTACACACGTATTGGACCAATGCCAAAATGAAAATCCGTCGCGTGCCACGGTGTCTTGTCATTCAAATCCGCGATGCGAATTATCCAAAATTCTATCAGTATTGATTTAATACAAAAAAAAAAAAGATGTAATTTTTACTTATATAATACAATATGTTTCAATTGATTGAATAGATAAAAATTAAAAAATTGTATACGAAAATATATTTAACAATAATAAATATAATTTGAATGAAAATATATTTAACACTATATAATAATTCATTTTGATTAATTCTATTTTCATTACTGTATTTCTATTATTTCTTACCTTTGAATTGTATTTACAGAGAATAATATTTTTAAACCGTTCAAGCCATTTGCCCGCTTTATTAAAAAACTTTTTGATTCAAATAAAGGGTGTCTCTTATCGTGACCACCTGCGGCGTTGTCCTCCCCACCACCATATCCCTACATAATCTACTATATTATACTTTCGTTTAATCTTTCGGATAATTTTCATATTTACAATCTCGTTATCACATTTAACTCATAAATTTTCTTCTATATCCAATTTTCAGTCATTATTTTTTCTCGTCTTTGTTTTCTTTTTGTTTGTTTATAGTATTTGACCAACTTCTATCAATTATTACTCAAAATTTTGCTCCTCATCCGATTATGTAGAAACAACAGGAGTTATGTTAAAATTATGGTTGTTCGCCTAAATAGTTGATATATAGGAGTATAGTTAAGTGAAATTTAGCCAGGGAAATTTCATTGAAACTCTACTGCTTCAGCCAAGAGTGTTCCTTTATAGCAGAACCAAATATCAGATCGATAGGCACCACATAGAGAGACAGACACAGAGAGAGGGGGTGAGAGAGAGAGGGTGGATGAGAAGGAGAAAGTTACTGCGAGAGGTCACAGAGAGAATGAAAAGGGCTATTGATATATAACTATGTATATACATTTTGGGTAACCCAAAATAAACGTGTCACAATTATTTTCAAAGGAGAATAATAAGTGAACTCACGGGACAATCCCTTTTTCATACGAGTTTCAACCCGTATTTTTCCTACCACGATATTAGGTACAGTCATATCTTTTTTACATCCCACCGTTTTATTACACTGAACGTTGTATATATTTTTGTAACTATTTTCTACTTGGATTAACATGAAAATTATTTTCAAATTAGCACTTTGCATTAGTGAAGTTGCTTTTCCTCAGTGATTAAATGTCAGTGATATGAAAAGACACTAGAAGTGAATGTATTTAGGATATGAATAATTTTTTCATCTTTCATCTTGTAAATGAAATAGGGTTGATTGTTAGTTTCATTAATTTATATTCATCGTTTTCGCTATTTTTATTATCCATTTGTATCTTCAGTCATGTTTATTCTGATATAAAATTCCAACAGCCGGAATTTTCAATTTATCTTTGTGATTACTTGGCGAATATTTTTTGAAATTGATTGGTATCTATTAAAAATTATGAAGGCGACAATTTAATGGTAAAAAGTGAATTTCAAACGCTGTGAAAAATTGACGCTGTATAATTTCTTACTTATTGCAATTCTAATTTACAATGAAAAATTAAAAATACAAATAGCGTTTTTATGCCCTCAAAGTTATTCCAAAAAATTCTTATTAGATTAAATTCTTGTGCGTCAAATAATGAGATTAATTAAATATCCGTGATGATACATGGCATGAAATTCACTAAGTAATTTATGCTAAGGACCGTTAATGGTATCGATCGTGTCAAGGCTGCATAATTTTTTGCCAGGAAAAACACCATCCATACATGAAAATAATGAAAAATTTATATTCTACACGTATATTATTTAAATAATATTAACCTGACTACTTATAAATATTTTGGAAAAATATAATTCCTAACACTCTGTCATATTTAACAATTCAATTCAATTAATTGAATACATAGTTGAGGATGGACATTTTCTCTATATAGATTGATGAACATTTAATTGAAAGTAATTATCATAATCGTTTGAAAACACGACTTACGTGTCGCTTTATTAGGACTGTTGGTGATAAACTGTATAACTATACATTGACTCCATTAGTGTCGACATGAATCTGTCAGATGCCGATGTACGACAACCTTGAAGTTCATGTTGTATGTAGATAAATATATGTATATATGTATGTGCATATATAAGTACATTGAATTTCAGATCTTTCAGGCAGGCTATCTACATTGCACGGTGATATACTACAATCCACTACTATTATGCTCGTTGTGGAACATTAAATGTATTCCATCATCAGGAAATGATGGAGAGAAATGAACATTGAGTTCTTGCCAATCTCACACAAAGTTATTGCTGTAGTGAATAATAATTTTATTTGTTTCACGCATCACAAAATGTTATTGTTGTTGGGAAATAGTGAAGAATAAGGTAGAAAAAAATGAATGTTAAAATGAAGCAGAGTCAGTGAACAAATACGAATGCATGTGTATACACATAGGACAATAATCCCATTGTATAAAAATTCTTTGGTGAATTTTATTTATTTATTACTATTATTTTTATTTTTGCTCAATTTTTTTTCATTTCGTTTTCATTTTTGTTTTTATTTTCTCTGTATTTTGAATGAAAATATTATAAAAAGTACCAAGTTTTAGGCTTATTTATAAATATATATGTGTATGTATTGAAATAATCTAACATCTCATGCACCGGAGATCGAAACACAACCGGACGTAATAAATTTTCCACTGAATTCATCCGGCATCGAATGAAATAACTGCGAACGTTAGCAAGAAACCGTTGCTGATTCGTGAAATGATTGTGAAATATCGGATTTCATTGCAAAATGTGGGATTATTTTTAAACGTGTCGACTACTGCTCACAAATTTACCTATCAATGTTTTTAGCAGTAAATGTATAAATTGAAATTGACAAAAATTAAATTGCCAAAAGGGAAATGGAGATAAGAGCGAAAAAAATAAAAAATGAATTTCAGAAAAAAAAAAAACGTAAATATTTTCAATGCAAGGGATTTCCTTTTTTTCTCTCTCTTTTTTTTTACGACAAACATAAAAAATATATGAGAGTTATTTTTGGGTTGATGGAGTAAATGCGATGGGAAAAAAAATTGGATGTCAAAAAGTGAAATGGCTCTTCCATTTCCCAAGTATACTTTTACTTGCTCTTTTCTCGTTGCCTCTCTCAGATTTTATGTCCGGAGATTTGTGCGACCCATGGACGAAAGCTAAGAGAACACATTTGACGATGTAACGAAAATGTTTTGCTTGTAACAATCCTATATATAGAAATATAATCAAGTTAAATTGATAGAAATTTATATTTTAAGCTTTTGAATTTTTACATAACTGAACCATGACAAAAAACATAAATATAAATATTTATTCGACAAATATAAATAAATTACTCAATTCAGTAATTTAATGTCACTTATTTACTTACTACGATTAATTATTCGTCTTGTTTCACTGCAACAGGTTTCAAGGTAGGTATATAATTCACTTTCATTGAAAATAAAATGATACAATTAGAGAAGAAAAAAAATAGACAAATAAATAAATAGTAATAAAACAAAGCAAAGCGAAAATCGAACCAATTCAACGAGTTAAAAGAAACTAGAGACTTTTTCAATTTGTCATTCCAATTTTCCTCGTATTATTTACATTTTTATCTTCATTTTTCAGATATACAGGGAACAAAGCGCAGATGCCACGACACGCCTGAGGGTTTCTTATTCTTTATCAGAAACATAACAAAAAAAAAAAAAAAATTGAACACCCGAGTGAAACCGAAAAATGATAAAATACAAATACCAATTGGAAAAAAAAAATGGAAACCGGCCCACCCATTCAACCCGGTTTTCCCCTATTTACTTAACGTAAAATCGATAATTAACGAAAACGGTAAATATTAAAAAGTTCGCATTCGACCTCACCCACAAGGGAACTGGCCGCGCCTTTGCTGTAAATAATCACACACCATTGACTGACAGCGAAACATGTTGTCCGCCACAACATATAAATACATATCTGCGTACATTTTCTACCATCCATCACATTTAAATTGGCATAAAAAAATACAAAACATTGCCAACGGTGTTACAAGAATTTTATCGACAAGTAAAACTTCATACGTCTCAAAATAATAATGTTCAAATTACACGAATCGTTAAACTAAACAACACTTCAATATCATTTTTCATTATTGAAAATAATATATATAATATATGTTTTGTATTACTCCAAAGTCCGTTTCATTCCAATTCGATCGTGTTAATGAATCATCAACAGTAAAAACAATGAGTGCAAACTGTAATTATCTTTCATTTCGAATAAACGAATGATTTGTAGTTGTATAAATACGTATGCGTGTTTATATTTCTACCAATTGAAACACATGGGTATGAGTTTTATATAATAACTGTACGAGAGTACATTTACCGCTATAGGAGAAAGTGTATTACTGGAAACAAAAAAAAAACAGAAAAAACATAACAAAAGAGGAAGAGAGAAAAAAATGTGGAACACCCTGCTAAAGCTTTAATGAGGTCAGTACACAAATTAACCGCACCGATGACCATACAGTCCCATGGTTCATCCTCATTGGCTATCAATTAACGTCGATACGGGATCATACAGTATATATATACATAGTATCACACCATAGAGGAGTATGATCTTATCAATGTTGTAGATCAGTTTGTCGCTCGATTTTACTGCACTATCAATTGGCACAGGATTATACAACGTGTTCAATAGCAACATGTAAAAACTATTGGAATTCACATTAGATAATCAAAATCCTTTGAGTGACACGTGTTTCAGACACTAATTACAAAATACAATTGCAAAAAAAGATGTGAAATGTTTTTTAACTATGTGAATTTGTTAAATTGAAAATTGTGTAAAGCAAAAAATAATGGAATGTGAAATAGGCAATTTGCAATTTGAAACGTCTATCAATTACTGTTTGGAACAAATATAAATTTTTAATTCATTCATTTGATTCATACATGGTATGCACTGTACATATAAAATCTAATTTCACTTCGATAGTTTTTATTGCATACTGAAATTTTTGTAATCTCGCGTTATCTTAAAATTCGCAATATTTCCACAATTCAATTGCAATATTTTCTTGAATGCACCAAGTCAATATTTCATTTTATTCAAAAAAAAATTCTTTTTCATCATTCCAATTTATAACTCGCCTTTTTTTCTCTGGTACTTGACCACTAATACATAAATATTTATATATTATTGAGAATTTAAAATATGATAAATAAAAAAATTTATTGCCAGTCCATTTTCCTATATATAAATAGCAATATCTTTCAATTAGTTAAAATGTAATTAACTATACATAGAATAGAGTAATAAAATTGTATTAACGGATAAATGTGGCTACATGTACGATGAAAATGATGATGATAAACTTATAAAATAAAATGTATAGTGCTGTGAAATTTAAATCGAAAGGGTTGCTGACCGGAATCACGTGAGGTGAGATGTAATCGCACCACGCTCATTTGTGCTGTTCTCGCGTGGGTACTATTAATACAAGGACCTACCCATTATCCGTTCGCTTCACACACATATAGGTATATTCATACCTATAAAATATATATGTATATATATTATATCATACGTTCAATAGCTGTAATCTAAACATTGCTCTGTCATTTCAGTGTAGACTTCCAAAACATAATAATCGATATAATAACACTTTTGATTACACACGAAAATTATATAATTGTACACAAATTATTCCCCTATGGCCACCTGCAAATATCTTCAGAGATGATCAATTATGATAGATACAACAGTGGTTGTAGTGGTAAACGTGAAATAAAAAGAACGAAATTGAGGACAGAATGTATTCAAATATTCCTGTGGAGTATTTTTGCATCTGTACATGTATAAGAATTTATGAGGTTGAAAGACAAGCGTGTGAGAATATCCGTGGAATATATGAAAAGAAAGAAAAAAAGAAGAAGGAGAAGAAAAAGAAAAAAAAAAGAAGCGAATCGAAAAACCATATGAATTATTCTTCACGTCCTTCGTTGTACCCCTGAAGCTATTTTCAAAATGACCTAGTCCTATATATATATTTATGTATATGTACAATAGACTTTTGATTGCATTTAAATTTGAAATTAATGTATATGTATAATAATAAATTGCTTTTTGAACAATATAGAAATAGTGAAATGGAAAATTGTCATAGGAATAGTACTGCGACATTGTTGAATGTTGAAAAAGTTATATGAAGAAATAAAGTTTAATTACATAGCTAATAATTAATTCGTTAACTAATATGAAGTTGAAGTGAAAACATTGTCGTGAATTTTTCTCACTGAACTCATTTTTTTTTCATGTTTTCGTTTTTATTATTATTATCATTCATTCATTATTATTTATTCTTGTCTTGCTTTTATGGATATCATATATGTCAATACAAGTTTTGGAAATTGAATGAATAAATAATTGTTATGATTCTTTTTTCATTCCTATTACACCAAACTGGAAAAAATGTATGAATCCATTGTCAATAAAGACCGATGGTAATTAATCTTTTCATAGTTTATGGCGCATTAATACCATCCATAAATATAAATAAAAATAAATTACGAAGTATGATAGTGGGTGAGTGTATTATACACACAAAGAAATTCAACAAAAGAAAAGATAAAGAACCAAAAAAAAAAGAAAAATAATAAAAGAAAAGCATAAGTGGAAGAGAAGGTAAAGTGATTTTGTTAAAAGAAATCGCACGAATAATAAACTTGTACTCATGATCGCTGCCATTCATGAAAATTAGAAAAAAAAAAACACAATCCGTTTGATGGAATAATGTTACCGAAATATTTCTAACCCCTCTTCTGCCGACCTTCATTTCTATCCCATACAAGCTCTTTTGTAACCCTGATTTTTTCATTTTCTCCTCAGGGAAAATATTATATTTTTCTCTTCAACATTTATTCTTATAGATATAGATATAAAAATTCATTTCTTTCTTTTTATTTTATACAGAATCATCTTATGAATTGCCCGTGGGTTACAATTTCGCAAGGGTGAATTGAATCATTATACATGTTGATGTTTGGGAGCAAAATAATAGAGATAGGAAGGTGAAAAAACAAAATATATATATATATAAATACAATATGTTTAAACTAGACAGCACAACACGAGAGATTTCGGAGTTGTTGGGGTGCGCGCGAATGGTGAAAAATTGATGCAATAATTCATGCTTGAAGCTCAGAATTTTGCACGTAAGCTCTGTATATATATAAATACACACACAGACACAAAAATACATATATATTTAACTTAAAAAATATATACACAGTATTTCAAGCTTTTGCAATCGTGATCCCCAAACTCAATCACGAAATGTGGACACCAACACACAAATGCTCTCTATATTCATTCTTGAATTAATTGCTACAAGCTTCAATTTCAACAAAAATATATAAATAAATAAATATTAAAACAGTAGAAACATACTGTGTAAACTTTATCACACACTATAGAGTATTGGGATATACATATAAACATTCGATCCAGATGGTGACAGTATCATATATGTCATGACCGCAATGAATATTCGATCACCATCAAACGCGTGACATAAACATGTCAATACATAGCATTGCCGACAACTATATATATAAATATATATATATATATTTATATATACCTATACCCACTAAGTATCAATGTGTCGTTTAAATTCGAAAGAACGTCGCTATTTTACTGGAGAATTTCACGAAGTAAATAAATAATTAACAAACGAAAAAAACATGAGAGAATAAAAAGCACATAGAAGAACCGAGAGGAATAATAAAAATAAGCGAATTTTATTTATTTAAGTGATGATAAAAATAAAATTTGCGCGTATAGACTGGCAGAAGGGTCACATCGTTGATACAAACGTGTAGATATTTATAATACCCTTGGGGTGTGGTATCCAATAAAAAAAAAGAAAAAAAAAAAGAAAAAGAAAGAGTGTAAGAATAGCGAATGTAAATAAAAAAAGAGAGGAAAGAAAAAAACGTGAAGAAGAAAACAACTTTCATCGTGAGGGGTACAGGTGTGATAAAAAAAGAAAAAGAAAAAAAAATAGAACACCCACTCACACAATAGCGCACAAGAGGTGTAGAGGAAAGAGACAGGATTGGCTTCTCGTAGCCCAGTGACCGCAATGCCGCGGTGGTGTGCCACCAAATGAAAGAGCGCATAACCAAGTTCTCTTATAGGTCAACACATATACTATAAACATAAACACCTGTCTGCAGTATATATGAGAGGGCGGCGTATATACTTGCTATCCCAGACATATAGTCATACAATACAGTCTGCCTCAGAAATAGTTACATTCCAGCACGATACGTAACATGAAATACATGTATATATAAATACACCTTATATGAACATATGACGTTGAACAGCACGCGGCCTTATAACCACAACACGGCTATATACCAAAGGTAGACTCGCGCCAAACTGCGTCATTGTATCTATGGTCTACGGTGTAAGACACTGCCGAGACCATATGAATATTTATATATAAATATATATGTATTATTCATTGTCCGCATTTCCATCAATAGTGAAATAGGTAAATTCATTTTAGATTGAAAAGTCACTACTCGTTTCATTATTCACGATGTATAAATATTAGCCCGACAAATTATTAATGAACAATTTATATTTTTTATTTTTTTCAATTTAAACGTTAAAAGGCGATTCGTATAGGTATATTGATATTTGTCATCACTGAATTAGATTAATATTGATACAGGATTTCAAATGAATTGTGTTGATTGTACTATTGCAAAAGATAACGAATGGATGGGGAAATTGTTCAATTTAAAAAATATTTCATAATGAAATGAATAGGGATTTTTATTTCATGGCACTAAATCTGGTTGGCAGTCGACTATAAACAGGAACACTACTAATACTTGTGTACTTTGTGTATGTATTTACATATGGTATATTTTTGTAAACATTTATATATATAAATGTTTATGTGTATTCATGTTTATGCAATGTAAAGAATACATTGGGGCGAATAGCAGGCAACCATAATACAACAGAAAATCCCATGTATTATGCACTAGTAATGTAGAATACCTTTTGGCTATATAATAATAAACATATATGTATGTGGTATATACATTTATGAAAGCTGTAAACAGTATAGCTTTTATAAAATATAAGAAAATTATAACACATATATGTTAAATAATATTCCATATTATGTCTATTATTTTACACCATGTTTATTATTATAAATATATGAAATTCTATTTTTATTTTTAACGTGATGGTGAATGGCTTTATGTATTTATTATTCTATCTTCTTTGTAGATGAAATTTGAAGGTGAATGTGAAGGCCAAATGGAAAATAGAAAGAGTGAAATGGAAAAAATTGTGATGAAATGGAGAAATTGTGCGAATAAGAAGATGGAAGTGAAAGAAAATGTTTGATTGTATGGATATTGAAGTGAATGTTGATAGAGAAACGAATGAAGTGAAAAAAGAGGTGGCGAAGGCCAACGAGAACTAAACTATACTAGCCCTGGAAGCACCTGTTGATCATATACGATTAAAGTTTGAAGGAAGAGTGACCGACAATCTGAACGAGTACTGGACACACACGCGAGGTGAGAATGAGCTGGGATTGTATACTGTTCAGATATCCATGTGTGAATGTATATTTATAATGTAATTGGTATCAATTGTGAAAGATGGAAAATGCGAGGGAGGAAGTTGGCACCTGCGTCCACTGTCACAAACAATCCCACAATAAATTTAACAAAACACTGAACACATGTACATGTATACATGTACAATGTGATATTTTATCCACTGGCGAAATGTTTATGTCAATGTTTATGTGCCTGTTATTTTTTCACATTACTATATCTATAACTTATATATTTTTTTATACGACTGTGTTTGTTTTAAAATTGAGGGTGGTCGAATTTTAGTTGTCAGCTGTCGGCATTCACGAAATGAAAGAAGAAGAAATGAAAACAATATGAAATAATGTTCAAAAATATCATATACATTCTCTCATTGCCATTTGCGATAAAGAAAATAATAATCATGAAAAGTAAAAAGAAATATTTATATTTATGAATGTAGATTGCGCCAATTGAATGAGGCGAATGTTGATGGATGAATTTATTTTTCACTTCCTTCGGGTATTGATTTATTAATTAATTTATTAATTATATTACCATTTTTGATGATATTAAATTAATGCTATGGTAATATGATCATTTGATGGATATCGGGTAAACATTTGGTAATGAGAACGTAATGTAATTAATATGATAGTGAAATTTGGTCTCTCAAACCATATATAAATATGGTTAATGTATTAATTAAAATTATTTTGATATAGAATTTCACTTTTAAAAATTATATTTTTCATAATCATACGTTTGATTCAATAATTTGACAAACTAGTGCATCACTCTGTGATTTTTTTACACGTAATTACCATAAAAATTATTTGATGAAGTGTGGCCACGAGTAAATATTTCTCGAATGGAATCATCATTGAATGCACTTTGAATTCATCATTGTTCTAAATATATAAACGATAATAATATATAAAAATTCGAAATAGATTTATATGAAAGAGCGTTTGAGTGCTCACTCATTCTCAAACATTTATTACTATGTGAGCATAAACAAAAAAACAAAAATAATAGACTTTTCAATATAAAACTTACCCCAATGTAGTCATGGTGACAATTGTATACCAAAATGCGGCTGGTATTGATGTAAAATTCGTTCCCTCGACATTTTTCTCAGCGTAAAACATCACCGTAGCAAATATAATAATTGCCATTGCCAATGAGAATACGAGAAATCCCAATTCGGATGCGCACGATTTGAGGGTGTAACCAAGAATACGTAGACCCTGGGAGTGACGTGAAAATTTGAAGATACGAAATACACGGAAGACCCTGAGTGTAACAAAGGCCCCGGATACATCGTCATTGTCAGTAATACCAAGGCCAATGTAATACGGTAAAATGGCAACAACATCAATTATTGACATAACTGAACGGGCAAATTTACAACGGCTTGGCGCGGCGAATAGCCTCAAAAGATATTCAGCAGTGAATATCATAACACACGCTGTATCCAGGCAAAAGAATACAATTTTATATCTTTCACCGCACGATAATGTACCGGCTTTGCCTGGACGTGCGCCACATGGTACAGTCTCCACCACATTCGCCAATACACTCACAGCAATGAAGAAACCAGTGACATAATAAAATACAAGAGCTGCCGTTGATATATGTGGATTTTGAAATGCCCGCCACATTTTTTCACGCATATCCGTTAATTGCTGTAAATTTTGATCGCCACTCTCGCTCAATTTATCATCCATAAGTCTCTCAGCATTTTCACGTTTTCTATCCCGATAATCCTCGTAACAGCAATCACCAATAACATCTGGTAATATACCAAAAAATGACAACTCCTCGTCATAACTTGTGAGGCACTCGTGCTTTGGATAATGTAATTTACCAGTACGATAATAATTTAATATATGACGAAATATATCGGGATCACGATCAAAAAAGTATTCTCTACTGTCCTCATCATAGAAGAATTCACGTTCATTTGAGCCCAATAATGTGTCTGGATATTTTTCCAATGTATTTCGCCACGTTTCAAAACGACGACCGCTCACATTTATCAGCAGCTTTTCATCGTCGGCTTTACGTCTGTCCTTTGGTATTGGTGGTGGTGGTAATGGATGTGTGGCGATCGGTACCCAACCGATCGCCGCCGCCCGTGCAAACGGCAGCCATGCTGCCACCGAGGCCATATTCGACGGTGGAATAACGCTTTTCGTGTTTCACCACAATCTCTTAATTTATGTATTGTTTTACTAATGAACAAGTAAAATCATTGGCATCATAAACGGCAATATAGATCACAAATAGATTCAGTCCATATTGACTAATAAATCATGGGCAATAATGCGCGCGCGCAAGCCTCAATTGATCAAAGATCCGCCACCACAACATCTCGCGTTTCACACAATCAATTTTACTTTTATTATTGATCTATAATTATTTAAAATCAACTTTTCATGCAATGACAAAATAATCATCTCCAGTGTTTTATTGTTTGTTTATTGGCAATTATGCCGACAACGGCTATGTATCGGTAATGCCACGACATTTTTTATTTTAAACAGTACGGAATACGAAGCGAAACAAAAACGAATAAACAAAACTGAACGATAGAACAGTTGAATAAATATACACATTCACAATCCACCCACAATATCACCAACGTTTGTTGGAAATGAAGTTACTCTTCTTCATCGAGGCCAAAGGCAACCTCAAACACATCAGACATAACTGTAGTGGCTGATGGTGGGACAACTGCACACGCGGCACCAGCGGCCAATCACGTCTTGGCAACGTGCCGTCCACCATCATCGATATACCGCCAGCGCGCGAAATCGCTTAGTACTCTTTTACCTCTTTAAAATCTTCAAAACACAACACACCGAGCTTCCTCTCTGTCTCCCGATATCCCTCTCTTTTCTGACTCTCTCGTGATTTTTCTTTTACTTTTCTTTTCAACTTTTTATTCGCTAATCGTCTTCAATCAACAATTGTAACACAATCATAAAACTGTTCTTTCACACTTTGTGTTATTAAATATATATATATATATATACGCATGGGTGTATTTAATATCTTTGTTATTTCTCTTTTTTTTTCTCTCTCTCTCTTTTTACTCTTCGTCACGGTCTTTAAAACTGTTGAAATTATTTCACACAGCCAAGTCCTTTGATCATTTATATGCTCTCATTTTACAGTCACACTTTTATTATTTATCTTTTTTACCCTCCATACGCACACATTAATGTTGCTTCAAACAATTTTACAATTGTCACATTAATTTTTTATGAGTAAACTGTTTGGGTGTTTTATAAAAAATACGACGTTTGATGATAATCCTGTGGTAAATTTCAGGAGATTCTCGATCACCAGAAGTAGCCGCAGCAGCAACAGCATCATCATCATCATCATCATCATCATCATCATTATCATCATCATCATCATGACTTCCCACTTGTTTTCATTTCAGCCAAAATTAGAATCACACATTTACATACTTGAATTACACATGACTCGGTGTATTGCCACTGTGTACGTGACTCTTCCTCTGCCCCTCTTTATTCATTTCTTTCGCCTCTCATTATCTATTTACCCTATTTTCATTTTTTTTTTCCTCTTCTGTTTTTTTTTCTCTTCTTTTTCTTATACTCTCTCATCCAATTCGCCTTCGCCACATCATTTATCAATCGCAATGTCTATTGAAAACAGCCGATGCAAACTAATCACACTATACCAATCATTATTTGCATTATTATTATCATGTCCAGTAATGAAAATAGAAAAAAATAAAATTGAAAAAAAAAAAAGCAATTTGACAAAACAAAAAATGAAAAAACTTAATAGATACAAGTTTGACAAATTAACACTGTAAAAAAAAATAGTTCCAATTATTTTCTTCCCACTGCCACAGTCATCATCAGTTATACCCAAAATTGCAATTATATCTCGGCTCACCCGGATATTATTATCTACTAAAAAGGCATCAACACCGATACTTCCGCCAGCTCGTGGAAGATCGCACTGACGCAACGCCAGATAGTAAAGACCCCCGTGAGCATCTACACTACATGTATACAGATACAGACACACACACACACACACACCTCTTGTCCCTTTAGGCGACCACCACCCCCACCACCGCCCGCGATGGACCGCCCTCTCGTGGCCGGCAAGTTCAATTCACTCTCCTATTCCTCTCTATCTTTTGCTCTCTCTACGACTACCATCCACATACATATACGCTGATATTTTGTGATGATATGAGGCACAAAATAGCATGTGTGATAATAAAACGAATGTAATGCAGGGAATTTTATTACAATTGCGAATGAGAAAAGGTAAATAATTGCAAGAGTGCTTGGCTTTTCTTTTCCCTCCTTTCTCTCTTTCTCCCAGTTGCCTTTTTCTTTTTTTTTTTTATTCCCTCGGTCAGTTGATTGTCCTCAATTTCTCCTCTATACAATACTCGTCCACCAATGTCTGTATAACAATTTAAATAATAAACAACACGTGATAAGTCTAAACGCTTGATGAGTCTCCTCTATTTCAACTGCAGACTGTTGTTGTACCGGATCAAGTTGAGGCCAAAAGCTCAATTCTCTCGTCCTCACATTGGTGTTGATTTGCGGTGTGTAACGTCTGCCAATGCGTGATGTATAATAGAATTGTTCGAGTGCGGGGACAACTACAGATGATGTAAGTGAAGACGAATTTTTATTATTTATTATTTATTTGTTTTGCTTTTTCTATTATTTTTTTCTTTTTTTCTTTTTTTTTTTCTCGGCAGTGTTAGTATATATGTATAGCGTGTGGTGTTGTAACCAAATATCCCCGGCGCGTCGGACGCGAAGCGTGTGTGCCGCGCGCCCGTGACAGAGCAGCTCTATCTCGACCGTCTCTTCTACCAACACAAAACGTTATACCTAGCCAAGACGAGTCCAAATTGATTTTTACGGGGACAGCATCAGTGGCGACGCATGGCGTCCCGACGCCGCAACGCTCCCGTTACCTGGGCAACACTCTATCGAGTGACGTCATACGCCTTCTACTACTGGCCGCCGGTGCCGCCACCCGTTTTTCCAACCCTGCGCTCATTTCCATTGCTATTCTCATGCACCTTTAACTATGTGTATATACACACGCTTTTCCCTTCTATTCAGTTTCTTTGCTTCATCATACTTCACATATATATATATATATATATATATATACACATATATATATAATAATGGGTGTATGTATAACTATTGGACAGCAAAGGGGATGTTCACCCTTTATGCGATGCTGTATATAATCGAAAGACGTTTTATCCTACCATTTTTTTTTCGCGTTCCCCTAAAGGCCTTGAACTAATCTTGAATTCACCATCAAAATATTTTTTACTTCTTCTGTATCCATATATACTTTTTTTATTTTTTTTTTTTCTCCAGATTCTCTTCTACTTCTATTTCATTCCATCGGCGGTTGTCCTTAAATACGAAAAAAAAAAAAATAAATAAATAAAAATATATCGAAAAATATATGGTTGTTATTTTTGACCACTACACCTTCATATCCACCCTGTGATTATTTCAATGCCTATTACCAAATTGAATTTTTCACCCTGGGATTGTTATTTTTACTATCTTGCTGTTAATTGATTGTGTTATTATTAACAATGATTATAGGAATATTTATTTTTGGAAATAAACAGTGAAATAGAATGAAAATGAACGAATGCGCTACTAGTATAGATGCAAGCTAGTGCCAGTTGGTGTTTTGTGTGCGTGTGTGTATGTATGTACATTCAGCTACTGTCTATATTGCCTTGTAGTTATTTTTACGGTATGAAGTTATATGTATGTATGTACACATATCTCCTCCAGCGAAAAAAAAGTAAACTTATGCTACTAATGAATACGCGGGACTATAACCTCGGAGTGCAAGTGGCCTTTCATCGTGACTGCACTACCGACTAGTAGTGGTACAGTAGGTTATATATGAGTACGCCGCCGGGAAAAAGGATGCAGAGAGAGAAAGACAGTGAGGTGAAAATGAATGAACAAGTGAGAAAGAGATTTGGCCGTGGGTAAGTGAAGTCAAATAAGACTTTAAGCCGCATGTACACACACATACCACTCACTGCAAAAACTCCCGAATTATTCAAGGCAAAATATTTTTGTTTACTTTTTTTATTTTACGTCCCTCTCAGTCCTTCCTACTTTCTCATATACCCATTTTTTTTTTTTTTTTCGTCGTAGGGACAAGTGGTGAACGCGAACATCTGCTGTAATTTTTTGTCAGTATCATAAGTACATTAAGTAACGCAAAGTGGATGATTACAATTGAATGTTGATTCAAAAGTAATATATATATATATATGTTTATATATTTTTTTTATCTTATTTTAGAATAAATAAAAATTTTTAAAATTTTTTCAGCTTGTCAAATTAATTCTGTGTATATGTTAATTAATAAATTTCACGATTTACTGTTGAGTGAGTTGGGGGAAAGAAAATATGATCATTTTCACGTTAGAATTGTGTATACGATATCCGTGGAAAATTTTCTCAACAGGACCGATGTAAAAAGCATTAAATGGTATGAATATATACACGGTGCAGTGTATGTATATAAATGGTCAGTGGTGAATGTGAAAGGAAACATCTTTAAAGTGCCCTTTTCAGAATTTTCAGAATTTTTCGTTTGAAAGGGACGAAAAACATCAGGGTCTAGCGTAAATATACATATATACAATGAGGTGCGGTTTGTTCGAACTGGGTTAACAACTTGAAGATTTAAGAGCCTCGCATTGTCCTGTCTCGTCACAAAAAAAAACAAAGAAAAAAAAAAGCAAGATGAAAAAAGTAGATAGAGCGACTAAAAAAAAAAAATGCGAAACAATGTTTGCTTTCGAGACGTTAATTTAGCAAAAGCAACCGTCCACCATCATTTTCATACACTATTCCAACAAAATATAGAAATGTGAAAAAAAAAAAAAAAATATTAAATACATATCTATACTGTTCCACTGTAGGAAAAATACAATGTGAGCGAGTGCAGGATGGCGCTTTAATTTCCGGGCGAGTGGATGCTGAGAACGTTGTAAAACTCGTCGAGGGATACTTTTAATTCAACGGAAAGATTCAAATAGGGTGGCACTATCTATAATCTACGGTTAACATGTTTTACCATTTATACGATAGACAGCAAAAAAGACAGATAGATAGAGAGAAAACAAGTATAGACAAAGAATAAATCAAATAAAAAAAATAAATGATTAATTTGCTAATAAAAAATTTGTGCGAATAATAAAACGAGGGAAACTATTCATACAGTTCCGTTTATTTTACATTCATGTGTCAATATATAGACTGCAGGTATATTTCTGTACTATTTCTTTTTTTTATATTTCACTCACTCTCATCTTCCTCTCCGTTTTCGTTCACAGCTTGAACGTTTGTCGATATCACTTCCGATTGATGGACACCCTCGGGAAGTAACAGAAAAAAAAACAAAAGTAGAAAGAAAAAAAAAACGAGAAAGGAATCAAGTCTCCTGTCGACAACGAATTGAGAAGAAGAGTGAAATGACAGACACTCGACGTGGTGCGTGATGTCTGTCGTAAACGCGACATTATCTACTAAACGCACAATACACGCTCTACATCCAAACACTTTTCTCTATATCTCTCTTATTCTTGTAAATCTTTGAAAAAATTTTGCGATTAATAAATGAAAAAAAAAAAAAAACAAGAATATGAAATGTTACATAATCCATCGTTGAAATTGAAAAGAGCAAGAACGAAAAATGTTGAAAGATAACATTGACAAGAACTTCTTCTTTCATACCTTCAGTCATCATCATTATTTCATGTGATAATGTTTTCTTTTTCTCTTTCATTTGTATACATTTTTTTTTTGATTCCTGGACACAAATTGAATGGGCACCGTTAAATTTCCATCGTTATATTTTTCTTTTAACATATCTTTATACGTCAACTGCAAGGAAAACTGTGCGATTTTTTTCGCCATTAAATTGGATGCAGTAATGAGATACAAGAAGAAAAAAAAATACTATTCATACATAAATGAATGGAAGCAAAAGCGTTGAAATAAAGAAACGCCTGCATTTTATTTACTACACATTATTTTTATTGTTTATTCCTATTTTTTGGTATTGAATGGCATTTTATATCCATATATACATGTGCGTGTGTGTTCATTGAAAAGAAAAATTCGTTTAGTTGAAAATGGTTTTATCCATTGAATATATAGCTCAGTATTATCTTCGGTGTACACTTCACTGCAAACCACAACCGTTTTCTCAATTGATCGCCTAACTCTTGAGGGAGGCATATATATATATACATATATATGTGGATACAGACACATAGAGAATTTGCCTGGGAACGGCCTCCGCCCAACATTGAGAGCTATATATATATGATAGAGAATTGAAAGAAATAAAGCGCAATTGAGAAAAAAAAAAGAGATAGGGGCCAGTGAATGTGAACCCTCTGGTCAATTTACGTTAGCCTCTAAATATATAAAGGATTGGTTTTATGGTGGGTATTTTATTAGTGAACGGCGAGGAACATTTTTTCCCATTTTATTTTCTTCATGTTGAAATTATTATATTTGGGACTATATTTGTATTTAGAATGGATTTAGAATTGTTTGGGAGTTGAAAATATTTTAAATAATGGAAATTATTGTTAGAATGACAACAATGAATTATGTTCAAATTGTACATAAAGACGATTTATTAATTTTATATTTGTTTGTTAAATACCTCTTGGACATCCATACTTTTTTGTTTTTTTTTTTCATTTTTTTTTCTTCGGGTTTGTATTAATCGTTTATATTCATTTGTATTTTGGTATGAGTTGCAATTTGGTTCATCATTTTTTTTTTCTTCCTTTACTTGACGGGCATTTGACAATATTATTTTTCTTTATTTGTTTTACATTATGTTGATTCATTTGATTCTTTGATTGAATTCTGGGGAAAAAAATATAGAAATTTTTTACTCCATTTTATTCGAGAAGAAAAAAAAATTAGGCAGTGAACAATTGTAGGCGCTATTTTGTTCATTTTTTTTTTGCTATTCATTCGTATTTGCTTTTGTTTTTCATCTCTCAATTGTTACGATTATTCATGGCATGGTTCTTACATTTCATTATCAAATCTGCTTGAATTGAATTCTTTACAGGAAAAAAAAGTTTTGGTGATTAGCCCAATAGCCGGCATAAAGAGCTCACATATATTATCAAATTGTATGATTAATTTTACATCGCACAGAAAAAAAAAGTACTTAACATTTTTTGAGCTTGATAGGCTGTGCGTATATAAATGTTTACAATATTTTTTTAAGCATTTGAATCAATTATTTCCGGGTACAAAATTCATTAGTAAGTATTTTTTTCATTTAATTATTTTTTCACCTACATTATTCATTTCATTATCGTGCTCTTTTAACCTGCCGACATTTTGCATACATACTTACAATACCTCAGACGGAATTCTCAATATAATACTCGCATTAACAGCCAGAATATTCCCAATTCGCTTTCGCATAATCACGCCTCTCTGATTAAACTATTCCCGTGAATTACAAGTATGCACAAGAGCGTCAACAGAATTTCCTAATGACTCGTGTATAATCTTGAGCCTCTCTTCACTCTTAATGATAGTCTGTAATAAATCGGCTTTGACGGGATTTCATCAATTTTTTCCACACCAAAAGGTGCAAATAAACTTGCAATCACACACGAAAAGTTCAACGAGCCGTTTATTTAATTAATTAATTGATTGATTGATTTATTTATTCTTTCTTTTTTTTCCATCTCAGTTTTTTTTTCTTCAGGAATAAAATTCAAAAATCAATATAATTCAACGATACAAAATTTGGACTCATTTGGAGTAATCAATTTTTCTTTCAGTTGCAATTATTGTTATTAATTATTTATTCATTTATTTATTTATTTATTTTTTTCCTGCCACTTATATAAATTTAATACGCACACATGTCACAATTGACCAAGGAGCATCTCGATAGCACATCAAATATTTTAATATTTATTTTTATTCTTCTATTTCTGTTTCTCTCTTTTTTTTTTGTTTTCGTTGCGCTTTTTTCATGCGTTATTAATATCGTATTCTCTCTCGTTTACCCTGCACACTCGACCATCACACACTACCGCGAGTTTTGGTAAATAATAGTATAATAGTATAATAATAATGATAATAATAATAATAATAATAATAATAATAATAATAATAATAATAATAATATCAATAGTAAAATTAATAATAATATAATAGTAATATCAGTGGTCCGATGCACACATTTGACCGAATGTAAGCCAACGATATATATGTATGTATATATATATATACATCAAATAGCATTGTTACAATAAATATTTCAGATTATACGGACAGGAGACAAAGGACACAAGGACGCAAATGATTGTTTTTTTTCCTTTTTTTTTTTTGGTAAGGCGTAAGATGTCATTAATTTTTTAATTTTTCAAATATAATTTTGTATCTTTTTAGGTTTTTAATCATTTCTCGTTCAATTTGAAAATGCAAAGATATCATATTTTATTTAAATTCGATTTGCCGTGAATTTTCTCTTTTATTCAAAGGCGATTCATAAGCATTAGTGATCGATTTCATTGTTTTTGCTGGAAAAAAGCAAAAAAAAACAAACTAAAACAAAAACGAGAATTTATTGGTTGATTAATTTTAGCTTATGTTCGCTACTCAATTTCTGTTATTACTTCTCAAATTAATATGTATCTCGAGATTGCGTCTTTGTTTTTTTTTCTTTTTCTTTTTTTTTCTTGCCTTTAATATTATTGACAGTCTTACAGCAACACACCAATATTTTTGTAATTTTAATAATACATAAACATTAAAATATGTCTAAAAAGCTTTAAAAATGCAGCTCATATCGGACTTGTGTTTAGTCATTTTCATTCGTTTGTTATCAATATAAATACCAATCAATTTACATGTCCATCTCAACACTATTGTTTGGCGCTTTCTTATTTTCTATCTATTGTTCTTTTCATAAATCAATATTTACCATTACTTCTGTTTTTCATTTCGCAATATTATTATTATTATTATTTCTCTCTTTTTTCATATTATCTTATGCTCTATACTTTTCACAACACACACCGTTTCTCTTTTTATCGTTCACTTTCATAATCATTCAATTCACGTTACGCATAATATGTTTATATATTATTAAAGATGAAATTATTTATTTCTTATTTATTCAAATGGCATAGCATTGTAAAATTTTTTCTTATTGTTCTTATTTATTTATCTTTCTTTCACGCCTCTCTCTCTCTCTCTCCTTCGCTTCGTGTCTTTCACTCAATCAATCTCATTATTAATGGTTGGCTCGTATTCATTATCACGGATATATTTAAACCGTCTCGGTAAATTTTTGCAATCACCAGCATGATATTGTATTTAAGTGTCTTATATAGGTCCCGTCACTATTTGTAAGCAACAAATGTATTGAAGAAATATGAAAACATAAATAAGTCTGAGGCCAATTATTCAATTCGCTCTAACAAATTTGAGTATATTGCTGTGTAGATGATTGGTTTTTAGGCATGACCGTGATAAGGAATTAATTTCACATGATTATTGATGATTAAATGGACAAAAAATAATTATTTGTAATAATTATAAGAAATGAGGAAAAGAAATCGAAAAAAGAATTTACATAATTTTTTGATATTTTCTTTACAAGTTTTCATTACGCGGTCAGTGGATAAATATTGAATCATATCAATTGATGCGCTTGTACATTAGTTTTTGTTAAATATATATACGCATTGAGAGATCTGTAAAATTCGATAATACATTGTAATTGATACCATCGATTTATCACTGTTTTGTTTCATTTTTTTTTGTTTTAGTCTTTCTATTACATTGTTACACAATATTCAATATTACATACGTACGAATGTATAAAACCTCGTTTACGACTAAAAATTGGATCAAATACAAGTTTTCGTCAAGTTTACATATATATATATATATATATATATATATATATATATATATATATAAATAGACAACTCGACGACATATTTATTATGTTTTTGTTTTGTATAATCTATGGAAATATTATTAATACATAATTTTTTTTTTTACTTTAAATTTAACACTGATTAAGCTTTCCAAGCGTCTACACATATGTCTCCACAAAGACGTAACATTTTCACTCACTTACAATCGTTAAACAAAAAAAACATTTCAGTGATTCGTATGTATGTATAAGTATATAAAGCATATTTTCTTGCATAAAAAATTTAACAGCTGTTAATATTCGGGAATAAATTAAATTTATGTGTTCAATTTAAATATGTTTGTTTTTTAATTAAAAATGAAATTTTTTGTTATTTTGTTGTTTTACAATAAAATTCATTTGATCATTAGCCAAATATACGCGTATGCAATAATTACTTTTCATTATTTCCAATACGTCGAGAGAGGCAGTAATTGTGCGTCAAATATTTGTATACCATACAGTAAAAAAGTTTTTTTTTTCAACAGTCAAATGGAGAAAATTTTTAATTCATATAAAGTTTCATAATAAAAAATGTGGCACAACTAAACAAAGTTTATTTGACAATTGACTGTTTTTTTACGACATCACTTAAAATTCAGTATTTCCACTACACTCATTGCTGTCATTATTTTCCATTGTTTTGAGTTGCAATTTGTGCGATTGATTGAATAGTTTTATTGATTTGTTAAAATTTATTTTGATAATTATTCCATTTTGAAGACACAGAGAGACATTCGTGTGTGGCGGCTGTGGGGTTTGTAGAGGGGAAAAAAAATGTAATCTTATATACATG
Source organism: Galerucella tenella (assembly GCA_910591685.1). NCBI lineage: Eukaryota > Metazoa > Arthropoda > Insecta > Coleoptera > Chrysomelidae > Galerucella > Galerucella tenella. The sequence continues at coordinate 52,632 of CAJUYH010000278.1, read as the reverse complement.
AGCCGTTAATAAATGTGATGTACTGACATGTTTCTCATAGATTGTCCATAATATCAATATCGAAGAGTAAAAATACTACTCCCTTATTATTTTTATTATTCCATTTATTTCTTCTGTTTGATTCACGCAATAATAATAAATTTGAATATTTCGTTATTACGATTCGACTACTATTTTGGCGTTACAAAGTGCTGTTTGTTTGTTTATTTATCGTTTTCATTTATTTTTCTTATTTTTTTCAGACGGAATGGTACAAGCAAATACATATTTATCACTGCCGTGCATCGATCAAGTTTGGATAGATACGATTGGCATGGCACAACCGAATATCTTAAGAAATATATATATATATATGTATATATATATTTTCCATTTTCCAGTTATTAAATTAATTCAATTCACAAATTTACGAGTTAAACAAAATGTCATATTATTATTTTTTATTTCTTATTCTCTTTATTTTCCTTAAAAAAATGCATTAAATTTAACCGAAGAAAAAGCAACGTTATCTTATCGCTGCATTTCTTTTATATCACTACGATTTTACATATTAGAATAAATAAATTCCATTCAATATAATCATTAGAGAATTTATATATTTATAGAGAAAAGAAAAAAAAGTACGCCCGTTCGGTTTTATGACACCATGATTGACTCTTACTACTTTTCTTCCTGTTATTTTCGCCTTTTCTTTTTCCCCTACAGGCAGTCGCCATTCGCTTCATTGGAAAAACAATTTTCGGCACCATTTGTATCGTCCACTTTTGCAATCACCATAAAATGTCAAACAAAATTAAAGAAAAAAAAAATACTAACATGAATCCCCAACATTGCAAACATTGCAAACGATCTGGACTAGTACAAATGCGACCAATTACTATTTTGAATTTACTTTATAATTAATTATTAAAAAGTAATACTAAGCACTATGCCGGTTTTTATTATTTATTATTATAATAACGCGTATTGTAAAAACTTTCAAATAATTCTCGAGGCCTAATGAATTGAGTAGTTGTTTTTTGTATTTAACGATATACTCAGTTTCAATAAATAATCGCTTACTTTTTACACATCAGTATTATTAGGTCCTCATTTGTTATTTTTTTTATGTTATTTTCTTTTTATCCGTCTTTTTTTTTGTTCGTATTTTCATATTTTTCTTCTCTATTTTTTCTCACCAAATCTATTGTGAATCTGTTTATTAGACCATCACTATCGCTTCTTTGTCACAGAATAGAAATGGATATTGATCTATCATTGTTTGAACAACGTCCTCCAAATATGGCCTCATTGCTTCAAATCTTCCCAAATCATTAAATTCTATTGGCAATAATGTAGGCCACCAACAAATTGCTAAATTTTTACTATCCATACTGTTCAATTTACAATTCTCAGCAATCCTAAAATTACACAAATAAATTAACTTTGTATTAACTATAAACTTAACTTCGTAGCATGTTATGAATAGAAAAATTAATAACTCACTTTACGAAGTGTTGAAAAATGAATTTGAGAACGTCAAAGTTGACTGGATTCAATTTATTGAGCATCAAACGTAGGGCGAGTAATCGACAACTTCGATCTATCGATTAAAAAAATGAAAAATGAAAATTGAATTGTAATAATTTCATTTTATATTTGGAAAATGTATTGCAAGTGTGTTCAACAATTACAAACCTTCCATATTCATGCATGTGGCAGACATTGGTTTACTGATCCCTCGTGCACCTTGATAAAATTACATTGGTGAAAAAAAAGAAAAAATGACATTGAAAACATACTGTCACAATAAATCATTGGTGATTAATGAGTTCGCTGCTGTTGGTTATTTTCAAACTCACCAGAAATATCTTCCAATTCAGTCATACGTTCTTTATCAATAAGTGGCGGCAGACGTTTGGAAAAGAAATCTTTTAATGCTGTCGCTACCGCATTCACAGGAATATCCAACGAATGTATATCAACATTACCATCTGCAAGAAATAAGAAAAAAAAACCGGCCAACAAAACAACATTAAAAATCTTATAAATTCAGAAGAATAAAATAAAATGATTCGTATAAGTTTATAAGCGCTAATAAATCAAGACGAAAAACTATACCCAACCTTCTTCAAATTTCTGGAAGAGTAATTCAACATGTGCGCGATTGCCTGGAACCCTATAAATTCCCTCTGAATCCAATCCCTCGTCCTCAATAAAATGCACGCATTTTTCCAGAAATAATGGTATCCGATTGGTTTCACTTTGTGCAAAATCCTCGATAAGGGATTGTTGCGACTGTCCGGAAATTGAGGCTGCGCCACCAGTGCCTTTAGTCTGCTTTATCTTATCCTGTTTCTTTTTTTCCCTTTCACGCTCCTTCTCCGCGTGTTTCTTCAATTTTTCCTCCTTCTGTCGTCGTTTTTCCAATTTTTCATCCTCCTTCGCCTTTTGCTTATCCTTCTTCCTCGCCAACTTCTCGCAATCCTTACCCTTTGTTAATATTCCAAACTGTAATTGTTTATTTTTTTTTTTTTACTTACTTCAAACTAATTAAACTACAAATCAATTTTATCCTTGACTGAAGTAAAAATTTAATTGACACTTACACTTGGCGAATTCATCTCTCTGGGCGATGATACATCAAGACTTGACTCGTCATCTGCAATAAATTAATGATATCCATTGAATATAATATAAATATCCGTAAACAATTTATACGTCTCAACATCCAAGCACATGCATAAACATTCTGCAACACTCAATAATTATATGAGATAGTCATGGAAAAATTAAAGTATAAAACAGTAAAGTCCGACAAATGAGAAAAAATTTTTTCTCTTTTTTTTTTCTTTGTTTCTTTTGCTTCCATTACGCAAATCGTTTACAATGAATAATTATTGACTCACAGGACACACTGAACATATCCTGGGTCACATGTTTCAGGTTGAATGGATGCTGTAGCGTTGCCGCTGAATTTCCAAATCTCTTTCTCACGCTAATTGCACCAAGTTTATTGGGTTTTAATCTTGATCTCGTGCCGTGCTCTGGCTCACTTGATTCAGAACTATCCGGCGTTTCACTCGATACTATCGAATTAATATTGGGATATCTATCTTGAGTAACTGAATAAAGAGAATTCAGGAACGCCAGATAGTCAATAGGATAGAGGAAAATGCAAAAAAAAAAATACCCAAATAATAATGAAGATAATTGAATTCTCAGTACCTCGTTCAGTTGGATCGATCCGCCAGTTTTTATCCTCTTTGCTGTAGATCAGTGGTATTGTAGAGTCACCACCGCCGCCAATATTGGCTAATGACGGTACTTTGGGCGTTGCAACGGGAATAGCTGTACGTTTCTTGCGCGTTCGCTTATGATTTGATGGTTTTTTATTCGATTTTCCCATAATGTCCGCACGTTGTCGCTCCAATGAACTCCATTCCGAATCCGAATCGCTGTAAGCTATAAACAACATCAGACATCACAATCAAATAATATCAATTGATAAACTGTCGTGGAATATGATGAAAAATAATTTCATAATTTTTAATGTATTTCAATACTCACATGGCTGACCCTTTTCACGTCTGTGCCGCAATTTCGTTTTGTTATTTGCAATTGAGTCTTGCACAAGTGCATATGCATATTCACCCTCATACGGTGGATAAAGATTGGCGACAACGTCTTTGGGATGAGCATATTCGAGATCAACGAGTTCGGGTGTAGCCAATGGAGCGTGGCCCAGCACCTTCGAACTATGGTCCATCTTCTCCGCTGTACTCATACGTGCTATTGCGTCAGTGACATTGGAAAAATCCTTAAGATTGATTTTTCCCGGCTGCTTTAATGTTTGACTGTTGCCTTTTGGTCGCGATTTTGTTTGTGGAATGTGCCGTCGTCCCGTTGTAAATGCACGATGTGAGTAGGTATTTGATACACCGTCATGATGTATATTAAATGTGTCCTTTACCCAACCTAATTAGTACATAAATATATAACGATAATGGAGAACTTTACATTTAAACATGTATAAATGTATTTAAACAGAAGATCAATGAGAAAAAATGATGTGTTTATGTTGTTAATGAAAACGGAAATGGTTATAATTACCAGTTAATTTATTTGCGAAATCGCCGCCCTTAAGCATCTCACGCTCTCTCTCATCACGATGAAAATCAACTTGACTATAAATATCACTGTCGTCACTGGGTGTAGCTCTATTGTCAATAAATTGCTCATTCAATCCAGTATCACCCAACTCACCGTCCGGTGTCAATTGCTCGTAAGACTCCGAGCCACTTCTAAAAGTTACAGACATACTGTTTTGCATTAGATTTTTAATTTGTTCTCACGGATTCAAATAAATATATATGTATATATATATATTTGTTATAGTTGAGATAATAATTATTTGAAAATCATTTGATGATGACTTACCCATCGTCGGGTGTTTGCAAATGATAACTCTCGTGACGTGGTGGTGGCATTGGATGCAATGCTGAATATTCCAGTGTACCTTCACCGCTATCATTTAAATTTCCAGGTTCTTCCATATTGAATGCTTGCTCAATTTCCGGTTTTTTTTCCCATACTTCCTTGAAAAATGGCGTATAAAATGCCGCTGGAATATTAAAAAAAAAACAATTATATTTTACATTAATTTTATCGATTTAAAATATAATTTTGACAATTAAATTCATAAAAGTTTCGTTATTTTTTATCTTTTTCATGAAGAAGTTATCTTTTATTTATTGATTATCTTTACTTTTTTGTTGACAACTCGATGCTGATGTCATAAAGTGCGCTTGTAAACGATCTGCGGTGGCATTTCCTTCCGTTATAAGCAAATGACTCAAATCATTGCAGAAAAAAGCGTTCGCGCCACCGGTGTCTGTCACAGCCATTATTTGTATTGGCAAATTCGGTATATTCATCGAAAATGCACTAATAATAATTAAACAACAAAGAGAAAATAATAAATGATTTATTTTTAAATTTATACTTTTGGAAAACTGGAGTGATCATCAATGTACTTATTTATGGTCAATTTCATTAACATACTTCAGTGTGGCCAATGATGCTTTCCTCTTGGTCGAATAAACCAAGATAAATCCATGCACTAATTCATCTCTAAACGCATTTGCGCCGTGAAAACTCGATATAATAACTTCAACACGACGTTTCGATTCGCCCAAAAATGTTTCGAGTACAATTGATTTTTCACCGCTAAGAAAACAACACTGATGGCTGAGCAATGGTCCAAGTACATTTTCCACTGAATACGGATCACCACAAAACATGCACATAATTATCCTATAAATAAAACAATAAAAAATTGAAATTATGTAACTCAGAAGAATAATTGTTGGTTATTAAATAGCAACAGATAAAAATGGCAAATAATTAAATGACTCACCTAATATCAGGCTCCAGACATTCGATTACACTCTGATAAATATTTAAAAATCCCGCACGATGATTTATCGATTGTATGAGTTGCTGTAATGCCTCTTTGACTAATGATGTTGGAAAACGTTTATCCGGCTCCAAATCCTCAATGCATACATCAATAAACGGACATTGTAAACTGTCAGCAAGATTTTGTCCCTCTTCACGAAGTCGCATCGACTCCAATTCATCAATATTCGTGTCGGGAACAAACATAATGACAATGGGCAATCCTTGAAATGGCAAACGATCCTCCTGCTCCAAATTCGACAGTAATGTTTTCTCCAATGACGATCGTATATATTCGAATGAATCTTCATTCGCGTAAATACAAAACGAGCCTAAAAATAAATAAATAAGAATCTTTCATTCCACGATTTTATTATAATTAATGTAGATTTCGCGCGATTATTTTCTCGCATTACAATCTCTCTCTCACCATGCGGCATAAAATCCGATGTTGTAAATGAATTGTGTGGTAATCCAACATCACCATCAATAACACGATAACCAAGTGTATACAATTGACAATCAATCTCAACTTCATCATCCTCTGTTTTGGTTTTTATTTCGTGGGCGAATTCATTGCCAAGTCCAGTAATACCAAGAATTACCAAATTTAATTGATTATTTTCCGATGTTAGTTGCCATTGACTGCTGTGATTCCACGACGACGGTCTGGAAGAAAATTAATCAGCAAATAAATATATTTATTGTTAATTTGGAATCAAAAAATCATCCGCATGAATATTTCAGGATATTCTCAGATCTATTGAAGGTAATCTATATAATTAACATGTCATTGGTTGATTTCACATGGACTCATATAAATAATACTTCAATAAATATTAAAAGCTACCTGTGTGCTTTGGTTCCAAGTATCCGTTCAATTAAAGCGTCCATACAGTTGGGAAATGCCGGACAATGTTCTCTAATTGGACAATGAACAAATCCTAAATGTTGAAAGAGCATTAATTTACGATCTTGATCGAGTCTATCCAATGCTTTGTACCTGAATGCGAAAAAAAAAATAGAATAAAAATCTAAATAAAACATTAAAAATATACAATAATAAAATGAAATACTCTATTTAATTATAATTGAAAAAATTAATAATTAGAGTATATATTTTTTTACCTAAAGTCATCGAGTAAGGCGTCAGTGATTTCTTTAACGTCATCTTGCGTAATAGTACCAGAAGGTGCTATGCTCTTGAAATGGTAAAACAAGTCCGCGTGCTCGAGCAAAAGTTCCTGGAGAAATTGAATTTATTTAATTTTTTTTTTAGATTGTCGTTGATGTTTCGTTTTGTTAATGCAGATATTGATAGATTGATTAAATTAATTAGTTGACAATGAAAGCATCCATATGTACGTATATATATATATATACATTATTTATTTTTTTGTTCTTATTAATTTTCCGTACTTGAAAATTATGTTTTGCCCGTTCAACGATTTCCTTTTGATGTTGATCGTATATTTCTTGACAATCATGATGTGAAAGCGCCTCGAAGCATTCGCGACCCATGAATAACACTCGTACTTCTGACAAATGTTTTCCGGGCGTAATATAACCAGATTCTTCCAGTAATTGCTTAAATTGCTTCTTCCATCTGATAAAATATGCAAATGTCTCATTGAATATGCAACAAAATTCAGGTGTTAAATGGAGAAATTGTTTCTACTATCACAACTTTCATGCAAATTGGATATTAATTCTAATAAAAAATGATTTCAGTTAAGTATTTTAGATGTTAATAATAATGTTTCATGCATTGACCAATGGCAACAGCGATTTTGTAATTTATTTGAAAGCAAAAATAATTGTTTATTGTTATTTTGTATATGAAAAATTTTAGTGATGAGATGATATTACCTTTTTGGAAGTCTGCATTAAGTACACGTCACCCAGAATGAAGCGAGAAGCAATAAATGAATCAATTACATATACATATATATATATATATATATATATCTTAGGGTGGTTCAAGTTTTTATTTTATTTTTTTCGTTGCTCTTACTCTGTGAAATGTTTCTATATGATGTCAAAAAAAAAACCTCACGAAAAATGCGCGCTGTAACTCAACTGTAAGAGGTCGCTATTTTTAATTTAGTTTCTCATTTGATTAACATGAGAAACTCTGGATTTATATTCAAATTGAAATTACATGTAATGTACTAAATTTTCTTCAAATAACCATAACATATTCTTAACGCTGGCTCCTTGATCTTTCCAACACTGTCAAATAACGTATTATTATCACAATTAGAAGACAAGTTAATAATCATCTGAAAAATCCTATATTTCCCCGTAGTAAGAAATCTTTTAATTGTGATAATAATACATTAATGCACAGTTTTGGAAAGGTTAACGACTCATTCTTGAGAATATATTACGGTTATTTGACAAAAATTGAGTAGATTACATGTAATTTCAATTTGAATAAAAATTAAGATTTTCTCATGTTAACCAAATGAGAAAGTAAAATAAAAATAGCGACCTCTTCGAATTCAGCTACATTGCTCATTTTTCGAGAGGATTTTTTTACATCATATAGAAACATTTAACAGAGTAAAAGCAAGAAAAAAAAAATAAAAAATTTTCTAATACCACTCTAATACATATACATGCATACATACATAAATTATTTACATATTATATATTATTTATTGAAAGACTACAAATTACGTAATGAATTGAATCATTAATTGTTTCTGTAGAATGAATTTATCATCTAAAATATATAAAATAAATTGGACATACTCAAGCCGTCGTTGTTCCAATTGCAGTGCATTTATATGATTTTTAAAAACTGTTTCAGCTTCGGGCGTTTCTAATACGTCATACGGTATTTTTGTTGTATTATTTTCATCAAAATCATAATCCACCCACGATATGTCCTCGGGACATTCATAAAAGTGTTGATGAAAATCGGGATGTTCCTTGATAAACTGTTGCACCGTCGACCAATCCCTTATTCAATATTAATATTATTCAATTAATTAATTTTTTGTTATTATTATTTTTTTTACTCCAACTGTTTTATTTTTATGATAATTAAAATAACTTACTCATTTATGAGAGTGGAAATATCGGGGCAGATTTCATGTAAAATTTCCGGCAACATGTCCAAATATCCCTGTATTTTTTTAGCTACCTGTTCGTCTTTCAATTTTTTAATATGCCGCCTAAATAATCGTTGTGTCGAATCAATACCAAATAATTCAACGAAATTCGTAAATTCTTTGTGTTGTCCAAGTTTTTTCGATGCCTGCGACCACAATGTACGATAATCCGTAACGTGTATTCTTATTAATCTTTGTAATGATTCAGTTGATGCATCCAACAATTCTTTTCGTGCTCTAGCTGCCTCAGCATACGGCACAATTTTACTTCGCATTTTTGTTTTATCAATTATTTGCGCCAATACAATGAATGCCGCGTCAATATTAATATTCTCATGCGCTGATGTTTCAACAGCAACAATTGAATTTTTATACTCCTTTCGCATTATTAATTTTTCCGCTTCTTTAACATATTGCTCATTGGCATCATCATTTTTTGTTGTTACTACCACAACAGGTTTTTTAGTTTTTACCAAATTATTAAGTATATTTGCAACAATATCAATTTGCTTTTCAATTGATCGATTCGGCACCACACTTACATCAAATACACATAAAAAACCATCAATATTTAATTTACCATCAGGCAATACTTTTTGTTCATATTCCTTCTCTATTCCCAATTGATTTTTACAGATGTACATTAATTTTTCAGCGCTTGTTATTTTTGTTGAGGAGCAACGTTTTGCATACGGCTCCATTTTACCACCTTTGAATGGTTGAAATGATGCATCATCGATAAATTCCGTATTCTCAATAACTTGAAATTGATATTCCGTGCCGTCTTCAGCTATTTTTGCCACTTCGCCCCAGTACAAAAAGTGATCGTTATTCACAACACGTCCGCTAAAATCCGACTGGGAAAAATAAAATTTGTTGTTTCATTTTTAATTACATTGAAATTTCATTTTAGTGAAGTTAATAATATTGAATTATTCAATAACATTAATTTACCTGTGACAATACAGAAATGTGATCAACGCTATAATCATCACTGAGTGATCTCATGAATCGATTGCATAGACATGACTTGCCAACACCAACTTGTCCTTTGTCTTTCTCCGTACCGGACAAGCCAACTACTGCGACGTTAATTGTCTTCAAATTATCACTCTTACGCGCCATAGTTTATCGTATTCTTTTTTTTTTCTTCGTATGTGATATTTCGCGGTGTAAACTAACACCCTTCCGGCTATTAACACACGTTTTTTTTATTACTTCTTTCCTCAATGGTACTTGAAAAATTCTATCTTGGATATTTTAATTATCCATGAATCTGTTGCAAACACTTAAACATCTTTCGTTTGTTCTCTTTCTTCACTTTTTTTGTATTTGTGCGCAATATGATTCATAAATCTTTGGCTAATTAAACACGATTGTTGTCTATTCAATCATTTATACATTCAGTCTCATCGATACTTGATTGACAATGTATTCCCCTTTTGGCAACATTTTTGCCCCTCAATGTGAATTTTTTTTTGTCTGTTTTTTCTCTTTTTGTTTTTACCTGTCCAATTCACACAAATTCATTCTCACGATTCATTTTTCGTGCATTTTATCACAATGCAAATTACACACCCACATAACACTTATACACACTCATGTCCCTATATCAATCATTGTATTATATATTGTTATAAATTGTATTGTAATAAATATTCGCTGCATTGATATTATTTATCAAAGTAATTATACAATATTTATTATTTAATTCCAAAATTTATGTGAAATCGTTTTTAAATTTAATTTGTCATTTAATCTGTTTACTAAGCAATATTTTTTCTTTCTTCTTATTATTTTCTTTTTTTTTTCTTCGACGGTGTATTAAGAAATTGTGGCAATAATATTAAATTTATATTTTTATTTTCACCACAGTTGTATTTTCATGTAACAAGAATGCTTGTCACTCAATAACACCGTACATCTGCAATAAAAAATTTTATTCTGTAACTGCTATATATATATATATATATATATATATATATATATGTAAATAAGTACGTTAGTGAAATTATGTATCAGCCTAAATGTGAGTAATATATATATATATGTATATATATATATGCTACGTAATATATTAACGAAATTATCGATTAGGCACCATGGGGGTTACACATACACACACATCCATACATAGATACATATATACATTTCTGTATATATATATATATATATATACACCCACAACCAATGGGAAATTTTGGCGATATTGATAATGCAACGCGATCTCTGTCACAACAATAGAAAATAAGAAAAATGGAGTAGCTAAGAAATTCAATGGGAGAGACATCAATCAAACGGCAGCCGAAAAAAATTGTTGCTATATATTAATTTGAAAATCAATGTTAAAAATAAAAAATTTAAGTAAAAGTTAATTCGATTAAAAATATTTGGTAAATTATTTCATTGTCAAGTTGTAGTTGATATTGATATGAAAATCCATGAGGACAGACTTAAAAAATGACAGGTATGAATGAGATCAATATGCATTGTACACATAAAGTATGTATAGGAGTAGACACATTTCGAAATTGAAAGTAAAAAATTTATGATTTTTATAGTGGGCAGAAAAAAAAATTGCAAATAAAAGATGGTAAAATGGATGAATATAGACACTTGTTTCAATGATCGTGTGGACAATTATTTCATTAATGAAATAATGGAATTAATTATTTGAATTATTTGACAACTGTTGGTAGCAATTTTAATATATAACTACGGTTGTGTGGAAAGAAAGTTCGATATTGCTTTCACTGACCTGTCTGGCACGCCAGCCGGCCATCTCTTTTATAATTATTTTTCGTAAAAAAATCCTCACGATTTGTTCGATATATAATAATCACTCACTTATACAAACACCACGACAAACACGCACACACGCACTCTGTGTATATATGTAGGATTAATAAGTAAAACGCAAATGTGTCTAATTGTTATTCAGACAAGCGTTAACTTACAAACATGTAAATAACTTCACGCGAAATGTCGACTACTGCTCCGAAAACGGAGCCATCTTGCTGGGTGGGCACACGACCATTTATGTTTTTCTTTTGGATAGTACATTTTATACACCATTATTGTAAATGTATGCGATATATATGTGTATGCATGGGCATGAGAATCATCACACCGGGTATATAAAATCACAAATTTCATAAAATCACGTAAATGAATTGATGAATTTTCGATGCGTTTTGAAATTATTATTTGATTTGATATTAAATAAATGATTGTTACACGTGTGAATATTGTAGGAAGTCTTTTTTTTTTCTATCATATTTCGAATTTCTTTCTCAGGCGTTTTGAACTTTGAGATAAATGCAAAATATTGTTGGGAGTTTTTTTTCACATACATTATCATTTTGTATTTCTGTAAATAATAAAATATTACCGCAAAAGATATGTGAAAGGTTAAAAATTCGTGGAAATACATAACCTCTAATCGGTGGCGCCATGGAAATTGAATTTGAATGCCTATAATGGCGGTGTTTTTCCTCAGTCGATAATATAATGTGGCGGGTGATTTAAAAATATTGTTATCTACGCCGTTTGCAAATGTGTTGTGCATATACAATTATGAGGATACATTTGTATATATTTGTATATAGTCAAAGCATTAAGAGAATATATAATAAGTGTATTCTCCGATTGTCAACTATATCAGCCCAAAACTTCAATTAAATGGCAAAATTAAATAGTCCCCTCAACACATGCACCAAAATTTCAATGCATACGAAAAATATGTAGCACACACGCAAGGTGATACAAATAATATATCTATATACATATATATGTAGCAGTAGAGGGGGATAAAATACGCGAATATACCCGAAGATGTTCTTTGGTCGAAGCGGACTGTACATACATAAATATTTGAAGCGCAATTCGCACGGCACGAGTAATATTTACGATTTGCATCGTTCGTGATTCAGCAAAAGCACAAGTGCACTATATCAAAAAAAAAAAAGAACAAATCAGTTGGACAGATCTAAACGAACAGAACATTCGAGATCCTGACGTACATACGACGAGTTGGAAAATATTATTTGTGAAAAATGGTCAAGGCAGTTTGTGTTCTTCAAGGTGATGCCGTCAAAGGTACCCTCTTCTTCGAACAAAATGTATGTAAAAATATCTTCATATAATATTGTTACATTATATATATATGAGTTAATGCCGGTTATTTAATTCAATTTTTTAATATCTTATCACAGGGAGAATCACAACCAGTCAAGGTGACTGGTGAGGTAACCGGTTTGCAAAAGGGACTTCATGGTTTCCATATTCACGAATTCGGCGATAATACTAATGGTATTACATATGTATAAATTATCTCTTTTTCTTGTTATTACCGAAAAAAAAATCGATATATTTCTTACGTTTACCCTCATATGTTCATAAGCGATAATTTTTTATCCAGATACTCATCAGTTTTGAGTCAATAATGCTTACATAACCTTGTACTCATACACACTAACATCCTACAATATTCTGTGATGAAATTAATTTTTTGTTTTTAGGTTGTACCAGCGCCGGACCCCATTTCAATCCCCTTGCAAAAGATCATGGTGGCCCCACTGACGCCGTAAGACACGTCGGTGATCTTGGAAATGTTGAGGCTGATGCAAATGGTGTAGCCAAAGTTAATATCGCTGACAGCATGATTCAACTTCAAGGCGATCACAATATAATTGGCCGAACGCTTGTCGTAAGTGATTTAATTCATGGAAAGTATTAAAAATATATGTTTTTAGTCATCATGAGATAAATTTTGATAGGTTCATGGTGATCCCGATGACTTGGGCAAAGGCGGCCATGAACTCTCAAAAACAACTGGCAATGCCGGTGCACGTTTGGCTTGCGGTGTTATTGGAATTACCAAGTAAAAAAAAAAAAGAAAGAAAGATGAAAAGCAGAATGAAAGCACGAAAAAGGAAACATAATAAAGAACAAAATTCAATATATGAATAGTCCACGGACATACGCTACTTTTAATTTAAATTCCCAACTATTGAGTAGTGAATAATAAAACATAAATTATCATTCCTAAAAATATGTATTGTCAATAAAATTGATATATGTATGCATATGTTTATAGATGCTTTGTTAATTATTATTAATTAAAACCCTTCATTGTATAATTAATGTCAAGGATCGGATTAAGTTATATGTTAATAGCATTGCTTCATCATAATGAAACATATATCACATACATTTTATATATACTATAAAATTAAATGTCAGGTTGTTATTGATAATAGAAATAGATGAAGACTCTTGCAAAGTTCAATTCCATGCGAATTTTACTTCCACCATATATATTTTATTATAAACAGTAAAGAAATCTGAATAAGGTTATGTTGATATTCATATCTCGACAATTATTGTAAATATAAATTCAAAATACATTATCGGTACTTAAATTTTGATATTGATTTCAAAAGTTCAAGAATATTTTCCCTACGGGAACACATAAAAAATTAATATCACAAATAAATCAACAATATAAACCAATGGATGAAATACACGAGTGCTATATGAACACAGGTACTTTCACTTGATAAGATGAACGTGATCAGTTGGACAATTTATCAATTGTATATGACGAAAAACAAAATTAACTACACATGTATATAATGACGAAACATATAAATTTTTTTTTGTTTCACCATAGAACTCGCACACGGGCTCATTGACGATTATTTACCATTCACGATTTGGATGTGAGTCAGAATAAAAGTATTTGGGTGATGTATTGTACTTTCGTTTTGATGATGAACTAGGCATTATAGCTAATGGCATTGGTCTTGATGCAATTGGTGGAAATGACTGTGATTGTCGATCAGAATTACCACGACATAGCATATATATCAACCAATAAAAGCCGCCAACACATTTTGACATAAAATCAAGAATGCCAAACACTATTGGTGTCATAATTTGTATCATTTTGCTTAATTCACTGGTAAATTTTAGGCTATAATCACCGCAATACCACAAAAGATTTCCGGCTATTGTGATGATACTCATTATCAATACAGCACTGAACTTTGCTATTTCACATAAATTATGGTATGTACTCATCTAAACAGAAAAAAAAAAGAAAAAATACACAATATATTTGTTTATAAAATGAATTAATATCACTTTAAAATCAAATGTGTAAATTAATTATATTGATTTAACGATTTATTTTCTCTTACTTCCTTGACATCTTCAAATGACGAATAACCATCGTCATTCCATCGGCTTCTCCGTGATGGAGTTTTAAATTCATTTAGAACTTTTAATTGAAGTTGAATAGAGGCTTCATTCACTTTAATAGCACGAAGTTGAAAACAATGTTTTCCAACTGGTGTTTCGTTTAAGTTGACCCATAATTTATAATGTTGCACTTCATCGTCGATTGTTGTACCTTACAGTAAAATTTCAAGGTTAATTTTATTAATAATGAAAATAAACATTGTAATTATGATTGAACTTACGTGTGATACCGAGCCAAGTCGTTGCCAATTGTGGATGAAGTGTATCATAGATTTCATCTAAAGTTCGAATTATATCTTGATCTTTGTCCACTATAACAATATCTCTAAATAACAAAGTAAATTAATTAGTTTGTTTTTTTCATTATTGGACTTAAATTTTTCTTGAATGAAATAATGCAAGTATCAATAAATATACATGTATAATTGTTAATTACTCACTTGTATTCTGGAAACATTTCATGTTTAACCAATTCTCTACCCACATAATCGCCAATGAAATGATGTTTTAAATTTCGAACTTTAATTAGCAATTTGGTTGTTGGATCGTCAGACTCATCGCTGTCTCTCCAAACATCATTACTATCATTTTTCAATAATTTTTTTTGCGACTTACGTTTATGTGTTACCATGATTATCAATTTGCAAATATCAACTGTAGATGCAAAATATTGTATTTTATACGTATATAAATATAATTGAATAACTGCAATATGGGACTAAAAAATATTTTAATATTATGATTATAGACTTTAGCCAACATTAACAAAAAATTTTTATTGCTTGATAAACAATGTCAATCTTGTTCCGCCGCTTTACACTCATAATCATCGTATTTCATTAATGTTATATGTATTCTGAAAATTATTATGTATTTACAATGGAATACATGTATAGAAAATATAACGGAGGCCTGGGGGCCATTGACAAATTATGAAGATTAGTGAACACATTGGGGATTTTGAGAATGGCGGTATTTCAATAGTGGATAAATACTGCAAGCTCAAACTCAATGGATAAAGAAGTGTCCATTGGATTATTCAACAGAGTAAAAAATTATTTTGAATATTTCAAATTGAAAGTGCACTTGCAATAAAGAAAATAAATACATACTCGAATTATATCTCACTCGTATTATATTCATATAAATATATTTGTGCTAACAATTCAAGCGAATTTCCAACTGAAAAACAATAAATTTCATGATATAACCTCGTTCAAATATTTTCATATTCTTCCGCATGATGGCACTTAATAGAAAATCCCAAGTATATATCAATGTTTGATTCTTAAAATACCTACTACCATTTTTTGTTTAGTCATGACTATGAGATTATGGGTATGTGACACTGATAACCATTCGCTATTCGTTGATCACCGAAATATTATTCAGTAATGACATACGTGATTTCATTTTACAATTCGAGACGTAAGAATTTTGCGGGAAAAATAATAAAACAATGCCACGAAAAATAAAACGAAATTCTGTAGTGCGAAAGGTGAATATTAAAAAAAGGTAAATGACAAATTACGATCATATAATATTAGTGAATATACATATATTTATATATTTCATTTGCAAGTATAAAAAAATAATGTAAACATTTTTAGAGCACGGCTATCTGAAAATAATCAGAAGACAAAAAATGGCCTCAATAATAACAACAAATCGGAAACATCTGCATGTGTAGAAAAAAAATCTACAGCTAATCAAACACAACCTATGAATGATGAAACGACCAATACAAATGTAATATATTTAACTATCAAATAGTTGAAAAAAAATATGACAAGTGTAAAAAATTTATCATACACTTTTATTTTCAGAATAAAACAAACCAAAATCATCCTACTCAATTAAATGACAATTCAACAAATTCAAATGCTACAGTTGAAAATCATAATAATTTAATTGTAAAAAACACAATTGTGGATTCACATATCAATAGATTATTTGATCACATCCGTTATTCCGAAGAGGTAGTTTCGGTATTACCAAATAGATCATGGGCCATTCATTGTACAGATGTTCCAGTGAAACGTATTGTTGTTAGTGAAATGGTAATGCATAATGCACATGGCAGAGGTTTGGAGCCATTTTACGTAAAACAAGTATGTGAAAATTGTTCAGATGTAAAAAAAAATGGATTTGTATTTTTATTTCAATTATGTATTTACATATTTAATTGATTTGCAGATTGTTTTTGATGAGAAACTCCATTTCGAATTGTTTTTACTCAATTCACGAACATTATTGAAGGATAAACCGTCATGTGTGAGTAGTATGGATGATTTTGAATCAGTTCTTGATTATGTGGAGAGTATAAAGCTGTGTCATGGCGGCCCTGACATAAGTGAATATAGCGATGTTCATCCTGAATGCGCATATAAAGATCCGTACAATAAATGGCGGCACAATTTGTGCTCGTTGGAAATAAATGACTGTGATGTGTGTGAATCGTGTGTGTCATTGGAGGAAATATTAAAGCGCCATGCACTGAGAAAATCCCCATTGAAATCGCGAAATAATAATGTTGTGAAGCGAAAACGAGCATGTTTATAAAATATAGAGAGAAAAAAAAATGAAAACTCAACTCATTTTTACTATTGGTATATTTTGTTCTTTTTTTATTCATGTATTATGGGTTCGTGAAATTAATTACGCGACTCTGCTTAAACAACTGTATACTTTTGATAACTGTAAATAATTGTTACTTTGTCTGTTTGTGCGTCCTCTATTTTCTTTTATTCAATTATTCTAATTTATTCAAAAATAATTATGATAATTATAACAATTGAAAAATATAGTTTTATACGGGATAAATAAAATTTATTTTATTCATTGCAATATTTTTTGTATTATATATAAGTGTAAATAAATAAAACTTCCTGTTGAATTGATTGAAGTCTATTTGAATGATTTTTTTTTTCTCATCGTTTTTTTTTATGGTAGAAGGGAAACAATTTTTCTATCATGTTACAATTTATTTCATATAAACATTTGATACACTTTTGCAATTGTTCTGTTTGTTTCTTTTATTATAGAGCTTAAATTTAGCGATATGAATATTGCTACCAAGATTCTACAGGATCAATTAATTGCTTTTTTTTAATTTCATTTTCTTTCGAACGTAAGTAATTGTGATCGAGTGATCGAAAAAATTTTTATTGAGTTTGGCATGATATGATACAATTATAATTTTTATTTTTCTCCATTATTTTTCGCAATAATATACGAAGGTATCAAATAAATATGTTTGTTCTTTTGTGTGTAATAGTTGAAAGAGAATAGTGAATTAATTGTTCGGATGGAATATTGAATATTAATTAATGATATGTTGTCATTATCATCACATGGACATATTAAATGTGATGTGTTGCAAAGAAGCCTCTGTTATTAATTATTTATCTATTTATTTATTTATTTCTTTTTGTCCAACAGTTAGAGGCGTAAACTCAACTATTGAATGCTGGAATAAACGGAAATGTTTATGAAAAATTATAAAGACGAAATAATAATTGTGTGGCGTATGACGATAATTTGTCAATGAAATCTCGCGAAGACAAGACAAAAAAAATTCATCGTCGACGCAATTTTATTCAACATATTTTGACATATATGGCAATAATCCATATTTTTGTGAACATTGGAGGGGGGAGGAAAATTACTTTAACTAATTGTTATTTGAATATTAATGTAAATATACAATGAATATACATTTTTTTTAATGCTCTCAATTTGAAAATATTTTTCCGAGCATTGTGTAATATCAAATAAATGCCAGAATTTGTATTATTTTTTTTTTCTTCATGAAGGGAGCGCATATATACGATTACTAATTCGCATTATACATGGACTAGACTCGATTACTTATTACTAGTAATATTTATAATGCATCATTTTTCACTTTTTCTTCCCTTTTTTTATTATTTTTTATATATTCTTCCTGCAATAGTTTAGAAAATTCAAAATGTTTCACAGCAAAAACAAAAAAAAATTTTAACAGAAAAATTTATTGCACTCAATTGCAAAATTCATTTACTATTCACTATTTTTTGTTCATGTATTATTCTGTTGTTCCGATAAATTTTTTTTTCTGTCATTCAATATATAATTGAAATTAAAAAAAATTCCTTTGGCTTTGCAAGTGAGAACTTAATTGCATTTACACATATGGAAGGCTCACCTTAGCACGCATTTTACCTAAAACCCAGTCTGAAAAACATCCTTTCTCTCGTTCCTTTATTTATTCATTTGTTTGTTTCTTCTCTTGTTTTGCATAAATAGTGTGTATAAATTAATTAAGTACAAAAATTACAAACTTATTAACAAAATATTGGCAAGACTCGGTTTCGATCAAAATAAATCTATGAATTTTTCAAATTATTGTATGTGGACAGAAACTCGACATGAATTGGATTGGAACCAAACACCGAAAAAATAAAAATAAAATTGAATGTTACAAACGAATTAATACACATTTTCATTTTCAATTACAATTTTTTCTTCCATATCAATTTTTCTTTTTGTCCAATAAAATCATATACAAACATATATATATACGTATATTCATTCAATTTATTCGAACAAATATACATATATACATACATGTATATTCATTTATTAATTTATTTATATATTTTTCCCACTGCTTCTCTCACACTAATAAATATTATAATTATGTACGTCTCTGACGATTATTGTGTTCTCAATTACCTAACACATATCACAGAATACGTATTTTCACTTGTAAAAAATTATACAAGCATAATATATAGTATATTGTACAGAAAATTGTGTGTATTGCATTGTCGCACTCATCTCAGACAATGTCTCAACAGAGAAATATTTATTTAATAGTTCGAAAGATGACGCACATTCACGCGCATCTAATAACTTAATCAATATCGACTATTTTTGTTTCCTTCACCTCCTCCTCTCTTTCGTATTCCTTTTCTGCATTCTAAACCCACATAAGAAATATGTATATATCTCTTCGTTTCGTTCTCTCATGCTCCTGCTTTCCCATAAATCTCATTCGATATTTAAACTAGCCTCATCACAATATTCACGTTGATAATTTACGACTGATATGTCTGTCATTCCCAGTAGATGTCTTCCACAATTTATCGAAGAAATAAAAGGGGAATACAAATATATATATATATACATATATATTTATATTATCGAAATTAAACTAAATAATAATTTCTAGCACCCGACACACACCCATATGATACAATCGCCGATGCGCAATAGAATAATTTATTATTTCTGCTTTGTTTATTCACTTTTTTTCTCCTTATCCTCATTCAATTTGTGTTCCAATTAGTTAAGCAATTAATTCTATTAATTATCAAATGTGACAATCAAATTATTGGTTGAGCAGGGTGTTGGTCACCTCAGAGATGGACAGCAGAGGACTCCCGGCGTCCGGTTTGCTATCTGTGACGCAGCCGGTACCATTGTGACAGCCGATGATGATACGTGATGATGGGGCGGATGATACAAGGAGTTGCTGTTGGTGTTGCTGTTGCTGTTGGTGGTGATTGTGTGGCTGTTGTGCCCCATGGACATGGCCATGTCGGTTCCCAATGCCGCCGTCCCCGTTGCCACCGACGATGGTGACGTGCTGCAACCAAAAGTACATTTTTCCCGTCAACCTCAATGTTAAAAAAAATGGACAATCTGATTCAATTGATACTATTCATGTTTCATTATTTCTGTTTCACATTGTTGTATTATTTTGTCTCTCGTGATTCATCTCATTGATAACGCGAAACAAAGTTTTTTTTTTCTACCAACAACTGCAGTGGGTTGCGAGAGTGATTTTGCAAGTGCGATAAAAGTATCAAAAGAATAAAAAAAAAACAATGAAGTAAAATAATAATTACAATTATCAATAATATTACATGCAAACGGAAGAAAAGAAAAAATCAATTGCAAAAATTGTACACTAGAAAATTGCACACCGGAATTTCTAAGTAAATATCACAAATCGGCCTTTTATATCAAACCTACGCCATATTGTGACTACAATAAAATAAAGACAGGGAGAGATAGATAGTGTGTGAGAGAGTGAGAGAGTGAGAGAGAGAGAGAGAGAACGATTGCGCGGATATGATCGCTCTAAACGTGGCAAAGAGAACTATATTGGCTGCCACGCCACACGAATCTATTGTTATCAAAGTAAAAATCATCGCAATAAAAAAAAAAGAAAGAAAAAAAGTAAAATTGTGCTCATAAACGCAATATCGAATATTTCGAACAACTTGAAAAATACCAACACGATAAATACCCACAGTCACTATCTCTTGCCCTTTCGTTATCTATATCATCGCAATACGAGTAGCGAAACAACAAACTAATTGAATCTCCCGTCAAATAATAAACTAAAACAAAAAATAAATAACCAGAAATCAAACAATAGTACAAATAAAAAAAAATTGTAATAATAAAAATGTAAAATAATTCGTGAGCTTAGCGGTGACACTCACTGGGGCGTGTGCCTTGGTGGTGGTGCGGGGTGGTGATGGTGGTGGTGATAAGGAGGATAGTACTGGTAGTGATGGTGATGTTGCACTCCTTGCCATACCTCGGCGCCTGTTTCCCCATGAGCGTGGCCCTGATGTGAATGCGTATGTGAATAGCCGCCGCCAGTCGTTCCATAATGTCCAGTAGTAACTGGATATTGCACCTGCTGATGTTGTTGATGTTGCTGCTGTTGCTGCTGTTGCTGTTGTTGTTGATGTTGCTGTTGATGTTGTTGTTGCTGCTGCTGCTGCTGTTGACTTTTTCCTCTAGGCGGACTCGACG
This sequence comes from Galerucella tenella, assembly GCA_910591685.1. Taxonomy (NCBI): domain Eukaryota; kingdom Metazoa; phylum Arthropoda; class Insecta; order Coleoptera; family Chrysomelidae; genus Galerucella; species Galerucella tenella. The sequence goes on along the minus strand of CAJUYH010000278.1, from coordinate 30,994 downwards.
CAGTCTGACCCGTAGGCGACGTCTGTTTCCATTTGCAATCACCATTAATTGAATTCATTTCAGCCAATGACTTCAACGGATCATTATTACTTACAACACCACTCGAATTATTTCCCGCATTATTTGAATGCGATGAGTGAGTTGAGTGTGGCGTGGGTGGACTGTAACTACCATTATTTCGCGGTGGGCTTCGTGTCGGTGGTGGACCCCACATTAAAACAGTTTGCCTTGGCGCTTCACTCCCATAAACGTCAGGTTTAACGTCCTCCATTTTTGGTGTTCGAACGCCATTTGCCGCGGTAACTGGTGAACTGCCAGCAGAATTGCTTGTTGATGCGCCTTCAAGTGAATGACGACTGCCCGTTCTAACAGCCCCAATATCACCACCGCCCGTTTGATGCAATGGCGTTGCTGTTATTGGACTTGGTGCATACGGTGAACCGCCACTAACACTATTTGGATGTCGTGTATCGACATAACTGTATTTCGGAGATTCGGCAAGTTGTTGACAGTACAAACGCTCTTCAGTTTTGCTACCGGATAATTGATGCGTGTCATAAGTTGGTAATGATACGTCAATGAAGCCATTGTATGCTGTTGTTGTGTGATATTCAGGATAATAAGAGCCTAAAGGACGATATTGAAATAAGTTTTCCGTTGCTGTGAGGTAACGATTGTCTAATGCTGTCGTTGGATAAAGTGTTTGATGGTAATTGCCCGTGTGGCCGATATACGTTGTTAATGAATGATCAGTAGTGGCAGCAACTGCCGTTGGTGCATATGGTGTTGGATACATGGTATTCAAATTGCTGTATGCCGCGGCAACAGCCGCCGCCGCACTCGTATCAGCAGTTATATAGTCTACTGATGCCACTGTTGGTGTTGTTGGTGGTGAATTTGCAGATTGATTATTTATTTTTGATCGTTTGCTACGGCACGTTGATAGAAAATCGCGCAATTGCGTTTTATAACGTCGATTAACACGTTGTGGCGTTGGTTGCGCTGGTAATGTTGGTGTCATTGATGCACCAGTGAGACTCTCATTGTCGGAGAAGTAACTATTTGTCAATCCGGCGTCAAGATAGCTCACTTTAAAATCCATTGTACGTTTCCCTAATAAATCTCTACCTTCTTCCTCCCTGAAATAGTTGAATAACAAAAAAAGACATTGATACAATAGTGTATTAAAAAGTATTACGAATTTTTGGGTTTTTATGATAACTTACATTAGTGGTCGATGAGTGCTAATAACAAAATCGGGTTTTGAATTTTTGTATACGAGCCTTGAGCTCGTTTGTAACCATTGCCAGCCACCATCTTTCATTTGATACCTGTACGCAATCATACCCGATGCGCCTGTTTTTAAAACTGTCAAGGAAATAATCATGAATTAATAATTAAACTCATTTTATTCCATTAAAAAAATATCAAATATCAATAGCAAATAGATCTTTTGTATTGTATGGAAAATGTTTATTATCCAAAGACAATATATTACTCACGTTCTTGATGTGCGCTGGCAACATACGCCAAATCATCATAGTGAACTAAATCATAGCCACCAAGATTAGCCAATTCAGCATCAGAATAACCCAATAACATTTTGCCCCTTTGATCCATTGACACAAGTGCAAAGTCCAATTTGTGTTTGCTTTTAAACATAACTTCTTTTTGCGGCACTTCCAATAATGACGGTGGACCAAACGGCGTGCACAGTGCAAACAATGCCAATGGTGGCTCTTCTGTCTTTCTATTTTGACCATGTAACACCTTAACTCTCCCCCTGATATCCAATCTCTATTGAAAAATAACAAAAATAAACAAAATAATTAATACAAATACCAATATACATTTTTTTTTTTTCATAAACCATTCAAGTGATTTTTTCCTTAAAATACAAACACACACTCATATATATATATATTCACTTGTTTAAACAAGTTGGCCATTGCCATTGCATCAACATTAATGACAATAAGAAAAAAAAATGCAAGAGTGTTTATATAGCGCGCGGCGTCCGTAAACCGTAAACATTTTACGATTACAGTTTCATTTTCATAAACGTCAAAGCAGCCGCGTTTTTGCGCCAACATTATACTCAACCAATGACAGAAAGGAGAGGGAATGAGAGTGAAAGAGAGAGAGAAAGAGGTGGACGGAGAGCTGTGTGTGACTTCTGTGAGTAAGTAAATGATGAGAACACACAGGTAGAAGTTAGCAGTAGATCGCGTTCTCTTGAACTTTATATATATATGTTTGTGAACAATTGCATTCTCATCTTTGTCGTTGTTGTCGTTGTCGACCGGTTATATCTTTTGTTCCAGCATCGTCCCCTTCATATGTATCTACCATCAACATACATATATACATATAACAATTCGACCTCAAACGCGGCTTCTGTTTGCGGTAAGATAATTGGTGTTTTGCTTCTAGTTGATGGCAACTCGTGCGGTTTTGCTCAAACACTTGATTTTTATTGGAAAAATTTCATCTCTACATTTCATTCTCACAATCATCATTTTCATTGTTCAAATTTTATACCAATATCATATATAAATATAAATAAATAAAATGTATAATCAATTAAAATACATGAATAATTCTATATTTTATTCTATTAATCAAATGATTAAATATAATAAATGTGATCAATTAAATTTAGCCAATTATATACGAAAACAATTGAGTTATATATATATATGTATGTATATGATGGATAAAGTGGGCAGACTGTGGTGGAAATAAAGCAGATGTTTCACATATATATGTGTATATAATACACACACATTGAAATCGTCCTTGCAATCCAATTCATTTCTAAATTTCCCAAAAGTCCAATTATCTATCTGTATGTATATATCATTGTCTATATACTTTTATATTTAATTTCATTCTTATTTATATATTTATATAATTCTATTTCTATTACTACCTACATCACAGTGACGTCATTCATCCATGCAAGTAAATAAAAAATTGTAAATACATGACGTTAAAGTCAACTTTACTCGGTAATTACACGTTCAATAATGTTATTTTTTTATTTTTATTATTTTTATTCTTCTTTTTGTAATAGATACTTTTTCAAACTCAATATAAACGATCCGTTATAAATATACCTATACAATTTATGTCATGGATGAAGGTATAAACGAGAGCTCGATATCAGAGGATACTTACGCGAATGAAACGAACGTAAGAAAACGCAGTATATATACAATATATAAAATGAAAGTAAGAAGAGTGTTCCGTGAATCCGCTTTTAGCCCGACCAGGCGAACAGCACGAAGCACATATGAAGCTTTAAAGTTGGAGTTGGAGTTGAGGTGAGGTGAGTTTAGTTGAATTTAGTCTCTTTCTCTTCTGTTTCGCCATTCGCGTGACTTCGATTCCATCCGCGTCAGAGCATTCGATGAATGAACGAAGAATGTTACCCGCCACTCTCATACAGACACACACACACACACGTACACACATGTATGGAAACATACAAATACTTATATATGTATATGTAAGTGATCTAATGTTAACCGCTGACGTTTTCATTGCCCATTTATAATTGCTCAGGCATTTAAATTTCATTGCGATGATTATTTTCGTGTAAAATATATGTGTAAATTCTTCGGGTTGTTAAACACAAATATTTTAAATTGCTAAACTTGATTAATTGAGCGATGAAACTGTGGAATGTATTTATTTGTTTGTTTATTTGTCATTTATAAATGATTTCAAATTTAATGCATGAAGATAAACAATTTAGTTTTATGTAATTATACTACATACTTTTTCGTGTTAGTTATTGCTTTATTACTTGAAATAGTGCAATACACTTCAATTATGATTGAGATGTGAATTTATTTTTTGATGTGCCACACGCTGTTGCTTATCGACAACTGAACATTTATATATACATGCATTGTATTTATTTATTGATATTAAAATAAAATTAGTCATTTAAGTGGTGAAATTAATGAAATTTCCGTCGTGTTAATTGATTCATCCATGAAAAATATAACGTGACACTGAATTTTATTCACTGTAGAATTATTTTTCCATAAAATTATCTATCCTCATAATCCAATAGACGCCGTCAATCGATTCGCAATTGGAAACTCTATAGATAGTTGTTTTAACCAATGTGAATTATAGGAAATACCCTCAATCCCTTAATGAATAAAATGAACGCGCGTAAATAATTTGTTAATGATTGAATTCAAATATTCACATAAATGTCATGATGTCAACAATTAAATAACACACAAATTGTATAAAAAACATTGGCAGATCGTGAGTAATAACAAAATAGTATAACAAAAAAAATATTTGTATATATTCGCAGTTAATTTAACTTTATAAAACTGTGAAAACTTGTCGGCATACGAATATGTGTAAAATGGTTCATTTCAAAAGTATTTTTTTGTGCATATCTACATTACATACACATATGTCTTTATATATAGGTATGTATGTATCTACTTGTATAGTAGGGCGTGAACGTGACGCTTGGACGGCCAGACAGAAGGAGGAAAAAAGCAATTACCGAGTTGGGTAAAAGGTGAGGTAGTTTTGTGGACGATGTTGTCGGAGATGTTCAAAAAGAATTCGAGTCCATTTTAATATTCGCCGTTGCATTCATGACAGTAAAATAATTAATTATCACTTTTTACACATATTCATAGGCAGTTTTAATTTGTAATATTCTTGTATATATATATATGTATATATATATATATAGATTAATTGTGTCTTATTGGATATAAAATATATATCTGTATACATTCCATTTATTGTCTATTTTTATTTATTTCATAGGACTCGGAACTCACCAGAAAGCCGGAAGTGTTGTCGAGAAGACAACGGAAACGAACAGTAAAGCTTCGCTCTAAAACGTGACTGTGTTGAACTGAGAGTGCGTCGTGCAATGGAAGGTTTGAACTTTCCGACGGTAGAAAGGAATTCCACATCAATTGTCGTTGCAATTCCTCACGATCCTCACTATGAACCAACTCGTAAACACTCTGATGAACAATATCAGACTGAAACACAATAAAAAATAAATTATTTAGAAATATTTATAAATATTATCATTGAGAATTATTATTATTATTGCTATTATTATTGTCATTATTATTTCAATTAAATCGAGTATTCTCTTTCTGTACAATTGGGTAGGATTTTTAAAAACTACCCCTTCAAGAGCAGAGTGGCGCAGTGGAAGCGTGCTGGGCCCATAACCCAGAGGTCCGTGGATCGAAACCACGCTCTGCTAGAAGTGGAAAACTCATATTTTTTTTTCTTTTTATTTTCTCTTGTTGCTCTATAAATTTCACGATAATTTTCACTATTCGCACACGAACAATTAATATGTAGATGTAGGTCATCTAAGTTTGTGTAATGAATACTAAATATTTCTATTGACAATGTGAATAATGACTTGATAAATAAATAAATGATAAATATTTATGAATATATTGAGAAGTGTATCACAAAGTAGACCTGTTAAGCAACTACAATTTGAATAATAACAAGAAAACATCAGCAAGTAGAGTAATAGACTTGCCCGCTACTTATTATCACTTGCAATTAATTAATTAATTGATTAATTACTTAATCGATCAAATTATCTATCTGTTTATATATTTATTTATTTAGGTAAAATACGCAATGAGGAGTCAAGATAGATGATCAATTCAATTTAATCTTCGAGAGAATACTTTTTATTGTTTGTTTTATTCAAATTCGTTGGATTGTTGATTTTTTAATGTTTGAAATTCTCTCTTAATTCCTTCACAATTTTCATTAAAGGGACAGACTTGGCATTTTCAAAACAATTCAACATTTCATTTTGTTTGTTTGTTATTTTTTTATTTATTTATTTGCTTTTTCGTAATAGAAAATTTTGTTTCTAGATATGGTATATTGTCCCGCTCTTCACGATATATAATTCTTGAGGTCGATAAGAATCATCAACGTGGCAACACTTTAAATATTTAACATGCAATATATTCAACACTTCCAACCTTTCTCTAAGCGTGTTGTTTACCCACCATTAGAAACTAAACAACAAGAAAAATAAAAATAATAATAAAAAAAAAAAGAATCAAATTATTCGTTTCTTTTTATTTTTTTCTCCTAATAAAAAAAATGAAAAACTGCACGTGAAGTCATACAGGTCGAGGTGTGTATATTCGATTACCATTTGCGGAAATGTACGAATAATAAATGGCCATAGAGAGCATGTGTAATACCAATACTGCATTTAATACATATATATATATATATATAAAGTGTATATGGAGAATTGAACATGAGAGTCGTGATCCTCGTGCTCCTGATACGACACAAAGAAGTGGCTTCGACCACACTTTATCGTGATTTATTATTATTCATGGTCAATACTGACAACATACTTGGATAAATTCATTCACAGAAGAAATGAAAGCAAAAAAAAAAATTTAATAGCAAATATTGAATGACTGAAGAAAATTTTTAAACAGAAAAGAAAACAGCGCAAGTGCGCGATAAATAATAAATTATCCTGAATGTCTTCAACCATATGTATATATTAAGTAACAGCTAAAGGTACAACAAGGTGAGTCAAATGTATATGTGTATAACTGATGATTATCACAATCTAAGTATACAATATATAGCTGTACGGAAAGTCATAAAACTATAGACATTGCTATTGAACAATTCTATAATAGAACGAGACGACGTTGGTGGTAGTCGGCCAATTTCACTGGTAAAACTTTTCAACGATATAAACAAGACTATACAATTACTTAATCATCATTATACACATAAATATATATACATATATAGCACTACAATGTTAAAACTTATACACGTGATATTTACCATACATGTACATATATAATATATCGATTGGAATACTAAAATATATATAATGCATAAACATAGATCGTGTGAACACAGTGGACACATGTGTGTTAAGCAACATTTACATTTGCATCAAGAAACGTAAAAAAAACAGCATATACAATAATAATAAATGAATGAAAGCGATTAAAAAATAATAATGAATAGTAGTTGGTGCAATCGCAAATAAATTCATTTCATTTTAATTTCATAAATTTTTTTTCTCCCTTTCTCTCTCTCTCTCTCTCTCTCCCTCGCACACATACGCTCTTCTTATTTTTATATTGCACTCTATATATTTAATTTTTATTTTTATTAAAGGGTTAAACCAAGTGATTGCACTTGATATTTATATATTCCAGCTCGTGCATGTGTCATGGTTGGAAATATTTAGTGAGGTGTTGACCAAAAAGCAGTATATACTGCCGGCAACTTTTTACGACGACTACTGGGCCAGCATTAAATCCTTCACAAAAGATTCATGCGTCAATAAATAATTGAAGGAGCATTGTGAGGGAAATGATCGTGGGTATAACTGCAAGGTAATATATCTATATCTATATATATATATATATATAGATATATATGTAATGAAAAGGTACAAAGACGGGATGAAAAAAAAAATAAATAAATAAATAAATAAAAAATGAAAGAAGTTTTGTGCGCGCGCGTTTGCCATCGTTTCCACCATGACGACGACGACAACAAGGCGGCGGCGGCGGCGGCGACGGTCACTATATATATATATGTTATATATATATGATATCCCAATGAATTCACTCGAGAGTATATTCGTTGGCCATGCCATAGTGCTTTATATATATATACGAAGCTCCCGCTGAGCGGCGCAGATTCCTGTATAGCCTCTCATCGTCGTGAGGCTCGCGATATATACACATACATTTGTTTGCTCTAATTTTAATTAAACTTAAATACGTGGTCGTTGCCACAGTGGTGATCAGGCGAATGAATGGATCTTTGCCAATCCACCGTCATTTACACGTTATCATTTTTGTTCGTTAGAAATTATTTAGTATTACAGAAAATTTTGATTTTATTTAAATTTAATTTTTACATAGATATTATTATTTTCATTTGCAGTATAATTTGTTCTCCGTCGCTTTTCATTCAGAAAATTACATATGTCATAAACAAATACAGGTGCAATTGGCATTTAAATTTTATTGTGTAACTAATTTTTCAGCTGATTGCCTATACTTTTGAATATTTTTATATCTATAAATACCCAAAAAAAAATTAATTACATTTCTCTATTCATATTTTATTATCATTTTTTTTTTGTTTATACTTGGTAAAATGGAAATGGAATTTTATTAAATTATAACGTATGATAATTGTCTTGATAGAGTGTAGTACAATTAAGTACAATATTGACATCCACAATATATGTATAATACATTTTACGTACGCAAAAAAATTAATCGCACTAAACACTGCAGTACAATACGAAATCTTGTCATACTCAATCTCTTTATAAACAATTTGTGTTTTAATTCTATAGCAATTTTTAATACCAACGATTCCTTATAACGATATTCAACTCCATATATATATATATATATATATATACACACACACACACACAGTGAATTATGAAGGCATACAGAATACCCACATAAAGAACAAAAAAAATATATATATATTTTATGTCGTTAAAAATCATTGAGTGTGTTAAAAAAGGTAGAGGTGATTGGCAAGATAAATAAAAAAAAAATCAACACGTTATTACAAAGTACTTGCCAAGTGTAATTGCAGTACGTCACCTCATATATATATATATATATATATACATATAGATGAATGTATACACACATAGACATATATATGAATATAGAAAATGGTATTGTGTATACAGCTATACCTACTATAGATATGGATAAAAATAATAGTGCTTTGCTATCTGAATGATCGCCCTCGTTATTTGGGCTAATCACAAATTATATTTTAATTACCTTGAGCGATAGGGAGGAAGACGGAAAGACGAGGGAGAAATTGAACGAGAGAGAAAAAAAGAGACCGCGTTCAACGACGCGCAAGCTAAGCCTCAGGGTCGACCTGACGAGCATATAATTGCGCAGTCACGTGTCCCTACCGCACAACTCACCTCGTTTGTTTCTTCTTACCTTATTTTGCAGCGCCTGATTCCACAATTTTTCTGTTATTTACTTTTTCTCTTTTTTTTTTTTTTCTAGAATTCATCCATACATATATGTACATATGTTGATGTATCCTTGTGAAGAATTTTAAGTCTTCACACTATCATCAGACATCAAACAAATAAGAATTAACGAGCATCGCAATTTCGTCTTTATTTCTTGGTTGATTTGCAAACGCTGGACAAAGAGAATTTGTAAGAATAAAAAAAAAACAAGGCAAAAGAAATAAATAGAAAAAAACAAGGATGAATATATTATCGAGTTTGTAATCGTCCATTTGAGGTAAACCCACACTACATCACGGTCATTAATCTTTTTCCTCACTCTTATTTTTTCTATTTATAAATTATAAATATATACTGCCCACTTTGAGTTTATATTTTTTTGCAATTATCAACTCTGATTGTTGTATATTCTTTCATGATTTTACTTCAGTTCGATTATTCTTCCCATGAAATATTGAATTTTAATTTTGATTTAAATTATAGTTCTCATTTTCATTGCCGTTGTATTATGATCTTCTTAATGAAATTGGATATTTAATAAAATCATATTTTTTGTATATGTTTCTTTTTTTTTTTTTGTTTTTTATTTGTCCAAGTTATATGACAAAATCAACTCATGACTGCCCTTGGAAAACATCGCACGATTGTTTATGGCCAAAAGTTGTATATAAATGCTTATATGTATATATTCATATACATATAGTTGCTTGTGTGTGCCTTACCCGTTGCCGGTTTAAATAATGTTGAAACATGCACTCGCGGGACGATGCGGCTGCGTCATGGATGGCTTTACGATCGTCTCTCGTCGTTAATTAAGAGCTTGTAATTATTTTGTGGAGACGCTTTTGCGCGCGCACCCCCGCCGGCAACCGACCCGGCTCTCTTTTTTATTTTTTTTTTCTTTCCTCTCTTCTTTCTGATCTTTCCTCTCTTACCTCTCTCACCGCGCAACCCTCTCAGCCTCTTTCATTCAGTGCGCCCCTGTATATAGTATACCTCCCTCATATTTTTCTCCTTGGAATACATATATATATTTTTTCTCTTTTTCATTTTATTCATTTCATTCATTTTATTTTTCATTCGACGCACACACCCTCTTCAACTTGATTTACTTTCTTTGGCTCGCCATGTATTGAAATGGAACAAAAATAACGTCGGCTTATTTCCAACTTGCTCCAATTCTTCATCTCTTTTCTTCGATAATTTGAAATGAAATAAAATACGAAATAATATTTTATTTTATTATGTTTTATATTATCACGTCATGGAGTGAAAATGATTTTTTATTTACTTTTCGTATTTTTTATCGTAATAAATATTGAAATTCTAGCCTGAATATGAAAATGTTCGTAAACATTCCATTTATTCATATAAATGAATTTTAGGATTTTTTGAAAAAATTCCCAAATATAAAAATACGTTTTTGCTCCACTTCCACTATAAACATAAACAAAAATTGCATCTGTTTTCTCACTATTGAATTGAAGATTTGAGAATGCCATACATTAAAATTTCATTTTAACCATATAAACAACAATTATTTATATATTTTCAAACATTCTATAATTAAATATTCAATTGATTGCTATGCAAATATTTTCACTTGCACGAATTATTGATAATCTAATAAGTCAATAACATATAACTATTTTTTTGAGCCATCAGCATTCGCACGATAAATATTTGACGATGGCCATAATTCAATTATTATATTTATACACTGTATGAAAAAAATGATATTGAGATTCATGTGAAATAATTTAATAATTTATTGGACACATTGCTAGCGCACACACACACCCATTTAAACACACACGCGCATTTATATATATATATATCATCGTCACGCGATGAAAGCTGGACCTCGGAGTAATAAAAAATCGGAAAAATATACACTACCAACGATAAGTCACTGTCACCACACGCATATATCGATATAACGAAATAAATGAAAAAAAAAAGTAATAATAAATAAACAAATGAAAGAGTAGGTACAGAAATTAAATGCATGAAAAATAAAAAATTTAACTTACCAAGAGGTAATGAAAAGGAGAGATAAATAAAAATTCGAAAATACGACTGAAAAATATTCGGTGAGAAGAGAAAAATAAAGTATTGGTAAACGCGTCGATGGATCAAATAAATCCTTCGGGCATATTGTAAAATGATGAAAACACGATATTCGGCTCGATCAAAGGACCCCTACAAATTGAAACAAATCAGCCAAGTAATAATAATTAATCCGGCGGGCCTCATTAATATAGAGCGCCGGTAACATATCACGCGGTGCATATATACACGTACTACTAAGGACATTATAACGTACTGTATAAATATACAAGGGCGAGCATGAGGTTGAGCTCTCAATTACACCGATGAGTTATTACAACGGTGTGTGGATATGCTATTGCACCGGGCAATATTGAAAAGGAATACACGAAAATAATAATAACAATAATAAAAACGATAATAATAATAATAATAATAAAATGAACAAACGGAAGAGATGAGATTGAGAAAATAAAGCCAGAGGAAATAAGATTAAGTGAACGATGAAAAATATTTATATAAATGTATATAAGTGTGTATATATCTATATATGAGAATGAAAGGTGAGATCGATTGTGTCTTCATTAGTTGAAATTAATTGCTTTACCGTGTCATATATTATTTAACTAGTTCATGATTGATTTCTATAACCCAGCAGGAATATAATTGCAAGTATTACAATATTCTCTTGAATAAAGTTTATACGTGGATAATATTAGTTTTATTCTTATTATCATTTTATATACATTTAATAAATTAATTTAATCATTTTTAATCGTGGCTTTACCGTTTGGTTGTTTATATTCTCTCGTTCTTTCTTTATCTTGTTATTAGTATTATTTTTATTATTATAATTCTTTTTTTTTATTCTCGTATTTTAAACGTTCGAGGAAAATTATTTTATCGCGATTTTGCTATCGAGCTGCACACGTTAAAGTATGTTATCGTTCACTCCAGTGGATTATATACAGTTTCAATCTTCAAATGTGTATGCAAATAAGGGAAATATAGGGGTAATAGAATGAAATATGTTGGATAATCGTGAGCGACGAGGTCACAAAAAAAAAAATAATAATAATAAATAAATAATAAATGAAAAATGAGAGAGAGAAAAGGAGAACGAGATGAATTGTGCGATAATTATGTCTCTCATTTTTTTTTCTGTTTTTTTTTACTTGAAATTTAAGATATAAAATTCAACTCGTAATTTTTTTTTCTCTCTTTTTTTTTATTTATTATTATTTTTTGCTCTAATCCAGTTCTCGGGTATTTATAAATTTTACATCTACTTACTTATTCGATTAAAGTTCGTATATTATTATATTATTCAGAATTGTACAGAGTTTACCAATCTCTTTTTCTTATTTTTTTTTTCTTTCATTTCACCAAACATAATTTTATAATTATGAAGTTTATATTTATAGCTGTGTAGTTGTTAATGATATCAGTAACATAACCTTCATATGAATCCGTGCCACACATTCAATTGCAAATAAACGAATAAATTAAATTTATTTTATCATTTATTTTATCTTTGTAAAATTGCAGAAAAGCCACAATAATACAATTGCCAATAAGTCATTTATTTAATTAGTTACTTTTTTTCACAGCAATACATCTATGGTATACCGAATACTATACTATATACGTATTTCTTCCATGTAATAAACCAAACAGAAAAATTGTAAATAAATAAATAAATGAGCAAATAATTGGAAATATGTAAAAAAATTTTAACTAGCTCGTGGTAAAAATCGACACCCGCAGGGTGAATTATATACGTCGAGTGCGATTTCGCAGATGGTTTTGCACGCGCTGTCATTATCATTATACCAAACATTACCCTCAAATCAGCCGTGACGACTTACGCCTGCATTATACATAAACACACATATATATACATATAAACATCTACCTACAACAGTCTAATGTTATTGACAAAAAAATTCCTCCAACATTTTTTTCCACCTTCAACAAAAAATTTATCATAAAAAAGAAAAAAAAAAGAAATAACATATTTTTTTTCTTCCAGCTTATAAATAATTATATATTGCGATATGCAATTCATATTTTCCGATGCTATTCAGAGAAACGTTCACTATATATATATTTACTTTATACATTTGAGGAACATCCTGGCACAGGTTGACGCGCGTGTAAACGTGACACGTGCACTAAACTTGACAAACATGGCGTGACTTGATGTTGTTGGGTGTGAACAAAGACCGTAAGTCCATATATCTATATATATGGACTTATACACAATACATATACATATATATATATATACATATCTCTATATATATGTATATATACTTATATATATAAATGATTTCAAGTATAAAAAGATGCCTGAAAGATTTATGAGTAAGAGAAAATAAAAGGGAAGATATAGCAAGAATGAAACAGGTGAATAAAAAAGAAAAAGAAGAGGAGTACAAAGAGATACAGAGCAATATCGTCTTTTTACATACTCACACATGTACATTGTGTATATATGTGCTTACATAGAATACAAGACAAGAAGCGTTTGCCTTCAAATCCAATTGGACACACCTTATGTTGTCACCGGGTCGAACAATCGTTTTTCCAATATAAGCTCAATATATTTTTATATATGTATATATATATATATACTCTTTATGGTATATGTGTATGTACAATAAACATCACGCGAGTAAAATTGTACAATGATAACTCTTTCATTATTGTGTATATATATATATATAAACCTTTTACACGTAATTCATCTGATCTATATTGTCATCTACTCCAAAACATGTTATTATATATGATAATGATAGTTTTATAATGCAAGAAAAGACATTAATGTTAATTGGCTTACCTGATGGAAACCGAGGTAATTTTCTATACTGTGTGTGGCAAAGAAGACTTCACCATCGCAAGTGAGTATCAGCAAAAATCCATTGAGCGCCTGAAAAATGAAAGAAATAATTTTTGTCTTCTTTATATTCTTTTTGTTTTCTCTCCCTCTCACTATTTTCTCCTCTTCGTTTTCACTGAAATATATAAATAAAATTATTATTTAAAGATTGAGAGTATATATTCCATTTTGATATTTGATGGATGTGTTCTCGATCACGTTATATATATATATATATATATATATATATATATATATATATATACGCACTGAACAATAAAGAGAAGGAGCTGAAGGTGGAGTCGAAATGATACTTGCAAAAGAGAAAAAAGGAATAATATTTTTCGTCCTTTCACTATATATATATATTTTTTTTTTTGAAAGAAAATTTGACGTGGTCACGCCACGAACGAATGAACTGATAATAGAATTGATTGTGATACCTAAAAGTATGTATACATATGTGTGTGGGAGTTATATTGAGAGTTGAGTTAGTTTTGGTTTACATATATATATATATATATATATTTGTTGCATGAAAGAATGTAACAAGATAGTATTGACACGTTGCAGTATCAAAAAGATATTTTCTCCTGTCCAAATATATAAATAATACATTTTTCTTTTTCCAACATTTGATATTCCTATTGTCAATTAAATACAAACACAACACAATTCTCATTTGCAATTTAATTTACTTCACAGTACAAACTAAAACATAAAATAAAACGAAACAAACAAACAGTGGTCGCAACATCAATGTATTTGATCATGCAACAAAACATTGGCATTTGCAAAACTGCTTTGCCACAACAAACTTTTCTCATTTATCGGTTGTGCCGATACCGTAAAATCCCTATAAATTTATATATATATATATATGTACATACAATATATGATGATTGTTTGAAATTCAACATCATCGGGTTAATACACCGCAGGACTATTTTATCGCTCGCACAAACTTATTGAGCTCGCACTGAAATATAACCATTCTAGTTTTAACAGCCCCTTCGAACCCCTATTAGGTTTTAGTTTCGACCCATGTTGCCTCTCTGTGCTGCCATCATCCGTTTCCCATTCGTCTAAATATATTGTTTTGTTTTATTACGCCTGTGCCTTCGTGCCAGGCACCGATGAACCAACGTGAAATATATATATTTTCAGACATCTATTATACATCATTTATTACATCCCTCTATATACGTTCTTTCTTTTTCACTCTCTCACTATCCCCCAATGTTATTCAATCGTTAAAAACAAAAAAAAAACAATACAAAAATATATCATTTCATCAATATAAAAAACAAAATAAATTGAAAATAGCCATTGTCTTGAATTATGTTTTTATTTATTTTCATTATCGCAAATGTGTTAAATAATTGCTAATTGCACATAAATGCAACCATCCGTCTCATCAATAATGAATTATGTATGTAAAAATGTAATAAAAATAGTATTCTATATTTTTCATTGCAAATTGATTAAGAAAAGTAATTGAAAAGATCATCAATTTATTCCCGTTAATTTCCAATTAAAAATTTTATCGCTAGAGAATTACATCAATAAATTTGTTATTAATTGGACAAATAATTGTTTGATTTAAATAGTGATTGATATATTCTGAATAATACTGAGTTGCTGAATTAGTGCGATATATTTTATATATCTAAATGTAAAATATCGTGACGCACAAAATGGAATCCCATTGTAGCGTGAGACAAGAGGGGACCGCATGCGCGCTGAGATGCTGCATTTTGATTGGTTTCCATCACCAGAATTAGGGTGAGTCAACCCCCAATACACAATACATACTCGTTTGAGAGTTGAGGGATCAAATCGAATGAAATGAGAGCCATTCCAGGGGTTGGAATCTCCATTTCTCTCCATCTCCGTATTCATAAATACACACAAACAAATATAAATTCCCCTCTTACAATATATCCACATATTGTAATCCGATTTGTCGACATCTAACTGGGTTTTATTTATCCAACCCACTGTCATGGCCGCTACTGTCGTCACATTTGAAATACTACCCAGCGACACTAAACAAAATAAAATCACTCTCACAAATAAATTATAACAAAAATTCATTTTCACTTTTTTCCCCCTTATCTTTATCATCATTATTTTTTTTTCTCCACATTAAATTATTCTTATCATCGACACTTTTTCAACGACTGAATACTAAAAACTATATTTCCTAATGTTGTGTTCTCGCAAAATAAGAAAAACAATAAACATAATAAATTCCACTCAATCCCTTTACTCACCGTACTAAAATATAAATTGATAAATTAATAAAACAAAATTAGTACAAAGTAAAATTGACAAAATGTCCAATTGATCAAAAATTAACACTGGATGATTATAAGTATCTCATTATTATATATATATATACCCATGTATAATTTTACGATGCATGAATCTCATTGGTGATTGCATGTCGTTTATTGGAGAAACTTGGCGTGGACTTATCGCACCCAACGATTGTCAGGGGCGATCGTGCGACTCTGATGATGGCACGCGAGCGTTGGCCAATTGAAGTGAACAACACACAACATATATATATATATATATATATATATATATCTATAAGCACATAAGGATACACACTCATGAACGAATATATATATATATATATATACGAGCTTTCAACCGTCGAGTGTCCCAACGAGAGAATAAGTGAGAGTATGTTTATATGGGTGAGCAACTTTGCGCATTGTCATCGTCGTAGTCGTTGCTATTTGCATTTCACTTCTCTCAATATCATCGTCATGATTTTTGGACACTATACCTACATTATACAATGCATATATTATATATATAGGTACGCGAATGAACGTCCATTACTGTTTGTTGCGTAACAGCGTGTTGAATGACCCGCTTCAATACTTTTGACATGTGTGCGTGTGCTCAAATACATTTCACCTGCATGCGCTCCTACTGCTCATGATGATCCATTTTAACAACAATAATATTATTTATACACTCACGTGTGTGTGTGTGTGTGTGTGTTTAGGCATATGTGTATTGGTATATGCGTGCACGAAAGTTGATAACGTGCTCATGAAACGTCACTCTGTAGACGTTGAAACGACGTCAAACGCGCAAACCCGCTCTTTAATACTACTCGACGGACTCATGTGTATATGTATGCATATTTTAAATATATATTGTATACGCTACTCGTTCTATATATATGTATATGTATTTTATCGTAACAATAAACTTCAAGGGCAAGATGTGTATCTTTATATTGATTCAATACAGACGACCTCTTTGCTACTTGTAAATTGATATATATGTATATATACTTTTATTATTTGCACAGAGGTACTGTGTAAAAAATTGATAAAATAATATTGTATCCGAATATATGATAAGAACAATTTTACTTTTACGTCATTCTCATTGTTTTTTTTTTTTTTTTTTAGATTATGCAAATACGTGCAAAGGTAACCATCACACATTGTGTTTCTTCTCGTGCATCAAAGGTCTCACTTGTTGCTGATGGTTGCATGTCTTCGGGGTTTCCACTATTGCTCGACCGTAACCCCTTCTCTCTATCACTCTTTCTCCCCCGTCTATGTTACAACAAATTTTTGGCTCACATATAAACACGATTTTACACAACTAGATATGTATATCTATTAGTTATATATGTATAGTGTGAAATAATTGTGTGACGGTTATAAATACTACGCGGCTACTGCAGACAGAAGGCAGTTGTGGCATAAAATATTGAATAAAAGAAATTATATTTAATTGTCACAATAGTAAAATATAATTTATGGCACGTTTTTTTAATAAACCATTGAATTCCGATAGAATAGCAATGAAATTATCTAATAATAATAAGAAAAAAAATACAAAACACTACAATCAAATTATTATTATATGAATAGAAATATCGACATCATTTTTATTTTAAGTTTTATAAACAAAATTAAAAATAATTCATATCTCAATATATATATTCATATATTTGTTGAGTTTCTGTATCTGGTATTGTCAGAATATTTGAAATGGTATAAATCATTTGTGACTGGTGCGAGTAATGTTGAGGACAGGGTTAAAATGGAATCAGGTCGACGATTCTCACTTGTAAGGATCGAGGAAACGGAATTCCGTTTTAAGGCAGACGAGTAGCTGTTGTTGAATATATATAATTGAGGACAATGTTGTGTGACGGTGGCCAACGGGTCAGCAAGGAAGGTTGGCTATATATATATATATATAAAACTATAAAATGTACATGTATATATAAATGCGCGTGGCCGCCAAAGGATAGGGTTAGGATGATACGAGAGGTTAGGTTTGTGGGGTTGACGCGGGGCTCGCCTTGGTCTGGCACCGCTAGTCCTTTCTGTATTGATCGCGTGTGCTCCTTTTCCTCCCTCTTGTAGATATACACCGCGCCCCTTGACAACCCTCTCTCGTGTTCGCCTTATACTACACATTTTTACGCTCATTGGATGGTGGGCTTGTCCGTTTCCCTGGAGATTCATCGGGAAATCACTTTCCCCTCTTTGTATGTATAGTTCTTTTTTTATTCCATTATAAGAATAATAAATTGAAGAAATAGATGTAATGGATTAGGTTGGAATGGGGAGCATATATAGCACCAAGTTATAATTGAAATAAGTGGAAAGAAGAAATAGTGAAATTAAAGAAATTGCAAATCTTGAGATTGAATGAGAAAAAAATTTTTGACAGTGAGTTAAGAGATATGTAAATATGTCAATGACTGATTTTTGTATACCAATGTCTACTATAATATTTTGTTCATAAATGTAAAATGAATAGTTATTCATATTTTTAATAAACAAATATATACTGTAGAATGTATGAGATTTAATTGACATGTGAATAAAAATATCCTGAAAAATTATAATGAAATATATTTTTATATAACAATTATATTCTTTATTTCTCCTTCCATTAACAAACATGACATTACCTCAAATCAATATAAACATTGTAACTTGTCACCAAGTTCAGGTATGACACAGAGGAGAAGGAAAAAATAAAAAAGAAGAAAAAGAAAAATACATAACATATTAAACAAAAATGTATATATACATATTTTATAGGATAAGGTATATCTTGATGATAAGAGTCGACGATTACAAAGCGACGTTGGCAATTTGTAAGAAAAATGCATATGAGGCGATCCATCAAGCTATATATATACGTAGCAGCGGCGCTGGCGGTAACGACCCAGCCGAAAGAAGCCCACGATGTACCTTGCCTATTGATTTATGGAAATCAAGGCACGGTCGGCGTTCTCACTCGATTTCTTTCTCTCCTTTGCTTCCTTCTCCATTGCTTCAATTCTCCGTATAAATAATTCGTGTTCTCCGAACTTGCGCTCGTGGCATCAGAACAGCGCCCGTTTTATTTTTTTTTTTTCCTCTCTCTCTATCATATTCCTTCATTCCCTGATGCGCCTGCCGATTAACCACCGCCACCACCCACTCTCATCTTCGCTTTACTCCTTCAGTGATGCGCACACTTTTCACCATATTTGCAAGCACCTAAAAATTCTCACACGCGGCGCAATACAGTGACAACTAAGAATATAGTCAGTCTCTCGCTCTCCCTCATACACACACACTCAACCATGTGTAAAAAGAGCACCACGATCTTATATATTTATCTCTACCTACCTACCTACACTTCTCTATATATACTCGTCCATCCTCATAAACTTCACGAGCCCCGAGTGTAAATTCACTTTATGACAACTCGCAGGCCACCAACAATGACCAAGTAGAAACACGTCTGCATTTTCGTTTGAATTGTGAATTGGAATTGTTAAAGGTGTTTCCATTCATCTTGTCAATAGAAAATTTTAATGATAATTCGAAAAAGATTGAGAATTATCTTCGGAGAAATATCTTGAAGGATATTTCACAGAAATATTGCAATTACAATACGAATAAAAATCGATCGATGTATGTTTGAATATGGGAACGGCTACATAAATAATAAATAATACAAAAGAATAAAACGTACATAAATAAAAAAATACACTGAATTTCATTTCAACTAAATAAATTTATTAACTTGTTAACAAGTTAACTCGAAAAAAAAAAACGGAAATACTAGTGGATCCCATCTCTAATTTTGCAAAAAATAATATTTACCAACGTATATTATTTTTTTCAATGATCTCTACAGTAACACTGTACCAAAATAGTTCACTAATTAGCAATATTTTTCCAACATATTCTTCGATTTATTTATTTACATACGATAAACACGTGATACAAGTGGTTGTCATTCATCGGGTCATCAGCAGGCGCCTGTTCAGCAATTGGATCCAAGCACGCGGCCGTTACATATATACATATGTATATATATATATATATATATATATATATTCCCATTGGGACATTGAGTGTACACATATATGTCCTTCGTCAGCAATCCAACCTCTTCACTATATCTATATATATATATATATATATATATATATATATAGACATGTATGAGTATACTATACCATGATATCTAAAACGCCACTACATGGAGTGTAATAGCATTGCATGATACAGCACCATTAATCCGCATACCCTTCTATATGTTCGAAGGAATAGACACCTCGGGTATACGGCTGAGTTTCATAGTCGGTTCATCAGCCGGATACATCGCTCGACCTTATACATGTGTTACACACATTTACCATACCATATATGTGCAAGTATATGTATATATAAACATTGTACTCTTTGATTTTCATCATCATCCCTGTGTTTGAATTGTCTCTGATGTGTACAACGTATTAAATATAAATGAAGATTGTTCTTTTGTTGTTTATATTTCGCCCCTTACTTTTATTATTATTATTATTATTATTATTATTATTTTATATTTATTTATTTTTATTTAATTTTTTACGATGCTTTGGTGAATGTTTATTAATTAATTGTATTTTAATCATTGCGATTGGGATAATTGCGTGATTGGGAGTGTGTTAATGGAGACGTTCATTTTGATTTGTAAATGATTTATATGTGTTTATAGTAGAGCAGGAGTGTTACACGTGTGCGTGTGTGTGTGTGTGTGTGTGTTTGTGTATGGGAATAGTAAGTGGAGGAGAAATGAAGTTTAATTGAACTGTATGAGAAAATGTGATTGTAAACGATCAATCAAAATGGATTAGAATTCTAATTATACAAAAATGTATAGATGAGATTGATATATGTGAGAGTACGTCAAGGTATATGACCATCCATTGCTTTCATTATATACCTGATGAAATAAACACGCTCATTCCTGATCGATCA
This sequence comes from Galerucella tenella, assembly GCA_910591685.1. Taxonomy (NCBI): domain Eukaryota; kingdom Metazoa; phylum Arthropoda; class Insecta; order Coleoptera; family Chrysomelidae; genus Galerucella; species Galerucella tenella. The sequence goes on along the minus strand of CAJUYH010000278.1, from coordinate 9,699 downwards.
ATTCAATTCAAATTTATTTGATGGAAATGTTCTTGCTCATTTATTTATTATTCGCTTACCTGCAGAAACATTTCTCCATCAAGATGATGATGATCGTATGCTGCAAGCGCTGCCATTTCTCTCGCACGATAATGCGAGTCCCGATGTGAATTCTCCTCTTTGTCTTTGTGCATCACCACTGCAACAAAAATAAAAAAAATTAAATAGAATAAAAATAAAAAAACTCGATATTATTACAAAAAAAAAAATTTTTTTTTCTTTCTTTCACTTATTCTTCATACAATTTTAAACGGATATAGTGAGGAATAAACGATATATTACAGTGTACCTATACGTATTAAAGATTAAGAAGACACATTCACCACAAATAAAATATATTTTCACACTTACTTTCAACAAAATGAATAAACAATAAAAATAATAAAAAGAGCGAAGCTAGGGGTATACATGTGGGGTATACATAGTGAAAAGATGTTCCTTAGTGGAAGTTAAAGTTATGTGGGCCAGCCTTTATATCAATAAACAAACTCGTATACGTTATTCAATGTATCTTTCTTTTTTTTATTTATAATTTTTCCGTATATATCTTATTGATATTGTTATTTAGTGGCGGGTGATGGTCTCGTGTGGTCTAATTATGGCGCGCATGGAGCAAACAGGAGGGTAGGCAGGTGTATCTTTTACGGTACATATACAACAGATCCACGACGGTAATATAATTTTATACAGATACATATAATATATATATATGTGCAAACAGCCCCAGTTGCAGTCAGAGGAAATGTCGCTCATACTTTGCGTCCTGGGCGTGGAACGTCCAAGCGTTCCTGCACAATTTTTCCAACAGACTACCATGCAAAACGAGTTTAAATGTATCTTTTTTTTTTTGTATTATTTAAGAATAAAAGTAATTAATTAAAAATTGATATAATATATTAAATGGTATATTGGTATATTTATATGTATGAAATTAATTATATTAGAGATGAGAGAGGAAGTGAAGTATTAAAGAAAAGAGATTTTATTTTATTTTTATGTTTATGGCTATGTTTTAATTTTTATATTTTCTTTGTGTCCAGGTGTATTTATACTTCTGAAAGTCAATGACAAGAATGAAAGGAAAGAGAATGCACACACGCGACGATTAAACCATAGAGAGAATGTGTACGCGTGTGTGCCACGCGACTCTCATCGTGTTTAAGTGTACCAGAAGTGTGTGATGGCGACAGTTGATTTTAACATTATATAAATAATAAAAACGAAAATACAAGTATTGAATAATGAGAGTAATGAAGAAATAAAGAAGAAGATGACCTAACAATGGTTTTTTTTTTTTTTTTGACAAAAAATACAATAAATGATTAAACGCTACGGGTTTTCATTGGAATAATTTAATTCTATTTTATTACAAATTGCTCGATACAAATTATAAATAATTTGAAAGTGAATTGAAGAAAAATTTACCAAATATAATTAGTGAACAATATCATTATAAATTTGTGAAAAATAATTATTTTCATACAGTACAATATTTTTAATCCAGAAAGTAATTGAATAAAAATGAAATAAAAATATTAATTATTCAATTAATTTATATATATGTGCGTATACGCCTATAAATAAATTAATCGATTATCGTAATATTTAATCATTCAATCAACGCGCGTGCCCTTGCGCCGATAAAGAAATAATTAAGTTGAATTGACAGCGCGATCTTGCACCGTGTGCTGTAAATATTTGACGTCTCATTTATTTCAACATCAACAAAGTAAATAAAAAAACTTTTTATGATACCGACAGCACTCCTGTCTATATATATATATACTGTGAAGATGACTGGTTAAATTGTTTCCCAGTCGATTGAATAGTCAACCACTGAACCATCATTGATTTTATCTTTGTGTTGTGTTACATGATCGAACGGTGATTAATGCGTTCAAATTATTACGTCGTTGTCGATGAATGATTCAAGCCCCTCAAATACAACCAATAGCGCAAAGATAAACACGTATTTGTATATATATATATATATATAATGTTGGTTTACTAAGTGGCAAACTCTATATCGCTCCATGTTTGCACAAGACAAATGTATACATACAAAAATTCATTTACTCAGTGATGAAAATGTTTCCCTTATTTTTTTTTCTTGTTAATAAAAAATTCCGATTGTCAAACAATACCGTTTTTTCTTTCTATTCTATTTCGTATATCTATATAATGCGTAAAAAAATATATTATTAGTCTTCGTATTGGTAATGATACTGTTAAAAATGTTAATATGTTTATTTGAAAAAATTTATTTTTGAAATTGAAGAAAAATTGTCAACTTGTGCAGTTTATTATTTTGTCATATCTGCACTGCATCTGTAAAATTTTCACGATGAATTTATATACATACATATATATATATATATATGTACGTTATATCTGCGTCAGAAATCATGAAATATAGTATCCTTTTCATATATTATATATCAAGTATTTTTTTTAAAAAAAAAAAAAAAAGTAAAAAATAAATTGAGTTGAACTTCCTATTCACTCAATATATAATGTTGCATTATATGCGACGTGGCTACTGCTACTTCTTCACAGTACGCACACTCTCTCTTTCCTCCTTTCTCTCTCTGGCTCTCTATGTATCCCTACATGATTACAGACATTATTTTCCAGTGCACGGAGTCGAAAAGAGGGCTGGCTCATATTGCATTAAGAGTATAGTGCAAGTGACCTCCAAGATTTACATCCAGACTGCAAGTTAAAAATTCTTCTCTTTTATACCCAACTTTACAACGTATAATATTTATTACATACCACCAATATTTATTCAACATTTATCAGAATACATCAAAACAAATTTAACTGTTATCTATTGTTCATTATCACTCCATAATTTTGACACCGTAAATGTTTTTCTATTTTATTATTTCAATATTCAATACTAAATATACTAAATATTTTACTGTGAAATGATTGAATTCGATTGGAAATATATATACATGTAAATAAATAATACTGTGTGTCCATGTACTTGATGCACACCTATGTATTTAAATACATTCGAGGTATATATATATGTGTATACGTCAAATGTTTATGTGAGAGGGAAGCGTGGACTTGCGGTTTGCGGCAATGAAAGGGATTTCTGCGTTGCGCCACGTGGCTTGATGATGATGGATGCATTCATTTGTATGCGTCGTGTATCTGCAGGCGCCGAGAGATTGCCGCCCCAAGGAAATGGCACCGGCACGAGTCCACATATATATGTCCATATATATATATATATATGCATAGCAATGCGCACCTCGAATATGCTCAAACATATATATATATCATTGCAGAAAAAAAAATTTGCATGAAGTATTATACATTATATCTTAAAATTTGCCTCGCTGACAGCGGTGTTATCATCGAGTGCATTCTCATTGAATTAATATACGCGATATGCCAATATAACCCTTTTAATAAAATTATAAACCAAAAAATAAAACAGAATAAAAAAAAAAATATTTTCTACAGCGTCGCATGATTTAATTAAATTTCATATACCTTGATATATATGTACATAGCTATCTCCAGGTCAATTATAAAGTAGGAAATGTTCAAAGCACGTCAGATAAATTTATCGTGGCGCCAATTTTTTCCCTCTTCTTTTTTCATTGTGCATTACTTAATGAAGCCCGTAACCAAATGAATTTTTCAGTGACAGAAATGAATATATACATATATATATATATATATATATATATATATAGAAATGTGTAATAGGTATGTGTGTGTTTATGTATGTATGAGACACTGGCAATGTCGCAAATGTTGGAAGAAGAGGCGTGTCATTTTTAGAGAGCGGCAAGGGGCATTAAATTTGCAAGATTAATCTGCGCTTCCATTAGCCGCGCTATCGCGGTGGTCGCGCGCGCGCACAGCTCTCTTTCTCTCACTCTCACGATACAGACTTTGTATAAGATATCGCCTTCCACATATATATATATATTTATGTATGTAGAATATATATATACCATACTTCGCGTCTTCGTCCCATTTGCGTTTCAATTATCTAATTAATCGTCTGATTACGTGGGGCGACGTGGAGATTGAATGATAAGAAAAGTCCAGACCCCAATCATTGTATATTTATTCTTTCGTTTTTACCTTCATTGATTTTTTTTTCGCTGTTTCCATTTTTTATTTATTCATTTATTATTATTTTTTTTTTTCGTTTACTGTTTTTTGATCTCGATTACAACACTCGATATAAATAAAAAAATTCGTATTTATTCCTTTTTATTATCGATATGATAACATTAGTGATATCGTATCAAAATTTATTGACTCTCGATATAAATGTATATTGATCCTGATTATATATTTAATTAATTGATTAATTAATTTATTTATTTATTTATTTACACCCATAAGGTGTAAATTTGTGTTTTATTGGCCGGGGGGGTTACAAGATTTAATTGTGAAGTATTCAATTTAGGTCAATATTATATTATTTAGAAAATATTGATAATATTTTTCTTATAATTTACCTTGAAATTGCAAATATTGCACAAATAGGGCGGAGCAAATGGCTACATTTATGTATACATGAAAGTAGCATACTCGCTGTCTCTCCCTTTTATACGTTACAGAGTTGGTGGAAAATCAAATAGTGTGTTAGGGTCAGCAATGAGAATGTGCGAGAGGGATAAGAGTGCGCGAGCTTCATCCGCTAATTAAATTCGATAAAATCAAAACCGGTGTCGCGTCGCAAATTTTTTTTTTTCCCTTTTCCCTCCCACTGTCCCCGTATATTTCACCATTTCATAATGTGGGTATGGAATGAAACACGAATATACACGTACAATAATGACAAACAAAATGGCGTGGAAATTATTTTTTATTAATTTACTAAAAGCATTGGCGCAAAAATTCCAATTATTTTTTTTTTTTTTCCCACCTTGAACAATTACACGTGGCCAATTGTTGCCACGGTTGTCACATTTCCACAATTTCAATAAATTGTTGTAAAACAATTGACATTAATGTGGAATAAACAATAGAACATGCGAAAAATTGGGTTATATTACCTTTGAAATTTACAATATTATATAAACATAAAAAAATAATTTTGAAAGTGTATGATTTAAAGACTGCTTAACATTTCAAATCAATCACATTTAATGTCAGGTTGAATTGCGAATACTAAACAGTACAATTATTGCAAATATATATGTATAATATAATGTTGATGTGTAGAATGGCCGTACGAAATATTTTATGCGCGATTGAACTAAAGAAATAAATAATTTATATAAATAAATGAGCGGATGAATAATTGCGCCAGTACAATTGTCACAGATATATATATATATATATATATATATATGCATATTTATCAGGATGTACTAGCGCAGCTATTTCTTCGCCAGTATAGTTGTATATATAGTATATAGTAGTGTATAAAGTTCGCGTGACTTCTCGCGCAGGACGAGTGGAATCGTGCGGTCTGTATACGCGCCACCACCGCGCTAATTGCAAGATCTTCAATCTCATTTACGTCCGGAAAATTCTCCGCAGCGCATTGCACAGAAATCGAAAAAATATATACATATAAACATAAATAAATAGAAAGATGTGAATAAAAAGAAAAATAAAAAATAAAATGTTATGATAAAAAAATATATGGACAAATTGGTATTTTTTTTAAACAGTTCTTTTTTTAGTGTCATGTTTTAATACACTCTTTTCATCACATGCTCAACATAATAAATTATTACTTTCACAATTGCATGAGAGATTAATCAACCGTGAGATAAATTGATGTAATCGTTTGATCATTTATATATTTTATTTAATATTTCTTTTCTTTTTTTTTTTTACATAACTGCATCGTTTTTTAATGCATTCTTTAATTTTTTATTTTTTTCTTTTTTGTTGTTAATTTCTTCTCTATTCAGTTAAATTGCTTCTTTCTATTTTTATTTATATATCAATATTTTTTTTCCATGTCTTTAACTAGAATGTATGACGGTAATTTTTCAAATGTATATTCAAACATTATCGCGTAGTGGTGATTATGGTGGCAAATGAACTTGACAAAATGGGGAAGGCAAGATTTCTCTATTCATGTATTATACAATATAAAATCATATATCCCAGTTATTTATTAAATAGAAAATTCGAGAAACAATTTAATTTCGTCTTTTATATTCCACCAACTGACAATAAATAAATTATCAGTGGGAATATTTTTATTACACACTGCCATCTGTATTAAAATACTCTGCACTGAATCATTGCCATTTTTTTTCTTTTCCAAATATATAAAAATGAGGCTCTGCGATATGAAAAAAAAAAAAAAAAATTTATTTCATACAACTACTATTCAACATAGAACTATGGTGAAAATGGTGTGGGCATGTCGGGTGCAAATGAAATCACTGTAGTATATCTATATTGTGGCTAATTCCGGCGCACATCCACAGCTACGGCGACGCAAACGAAGACGATGAGCATATGGGTAATCATTATATTCTACAAGTTTTACCGCAACGCGCGCCGCGCATGTTGCGCTATTAATCTCGCAGTAAGTTTGTTAGTTCCCGTACGGGCAACCCAAACGATAAATAACCAAAGGACCGCGTCATTTTTACCGCGTATCCGCTAATTGTTATTTACGAGAGGGTATAAACTATATCACGGCTTTATTAACATGCATGCAAAACGGACCCGGGATACCAAACTCTGAGAGATTGGAAAAATTTTTTTTATTCTCACAACAGAGCCTATACTATTTGATATTAAAAATATATATATATATATATATATATATATATATGTTGTTCCATATCCATTAGTAATGTTTTTATATATTATACTTTATATAGAAATAAATGAACACAATAAATAAATAAATTTTTATTTATACAAATATCAATTTACAATTTGATTTCTTGATTTCAATCACTTAGGGAATATCTAAGTGATAAACATCATGCAATTCTCACAAATAAAAATGTATATGCGTGAGTGTGTGTGCTCTGATTTAGTGCGAATGGCCCGAAAATTCATTCTCAAGACAAGCGAGAGGGGAACAGAGATGTATGGTAAAAAAAAATGAAAAATAAAAAAACTGTGTGCAAGTACGAAATATTCAATATGTAAAACCGTATAAAATCCCCATATTAAATATATACAACGGCAGCTGCAATAATTTATATAAAAATTGATAATATTTTAATATCAACGATATTCATTGAATCAAATTTAATCACACACTGAGCAATTTAATGCCATCAAATAAGTAAACATATATATATATATATATATATATATGCAATACGAAAGAAATTGGAGAAGTCTCATAACATGACGCTCATAAAATAACAAACAAGCGAGGGCAGTAAAAGAGAAAAAAAAAATAAAAACAAAAATAAAATGCAATAAAAGCTAAATGCAAATATTGGAAGATGAAAGAAAAAAAAATAGTAATATCAAAAAAAATCAAAAGAAGGAACAAGAGTATGGAAACATGAAAAAAAATTTGTTAATCGGGCTTGAGTCGTGAATCTTGGCGACACCGGGGGTCAGAATTCGCGTGGCTGCTCATTAGCATCATAATAACGAGCCCCTATGTCTTTGCCCTGGTATTTACGATGGCGTTTGACCAAGTTGATGCGTATTGGTGGTGCGTATATATCGTTTGCGCGCACGCGGTATATATAAGGTGTAAGGTAACAGCGCATTCTCAACGGCGACCACCCTGGAGCCATTTCTCTCACGTGTGTGTATTTGTATATATACATAGAAGTATATAAGCGCGCGGGCCCCAACCATGCAGTCAACGAACGTTCACTCCTTCGCTTTTATTCTTTCACGTTTTATTTGCATTATATATATATATATATATAGCGAGGGATATCCTTCCGCGTCTTGTTATATATATTTTCAGTTTATATAGTAATAGTCCGATACAGGCGTTCGTGTGTCAGTATATTATATCTTCAACGGATTACTGTAATTCTTATCATTTTTATTTTTACATATATATGTACGAATTTATTTGTTTTGTGGGATTTGTCTTGGGTGAATTAAAACGAGTCGTCAAACGACTGGATTGTGCATTATATATATAAGATCGCATATGAGATTTGAGGTAATATAAGACGATGTGTCCTATGATGAACTGAAAGAGACAAAAACTATACCCTAAATAAATTTTGTTTGCGGTGTGAAGATTTTAATTCTCAGGATTTAAAATAATTTTATGAAGGTAACGAAAGTAATATGGACGCAAGGAAAGAAAGAAATTAATAGTTATAATAAAGGAGGAGAAATTAAATAAAAGGGGTTCATTGATCGTTGTTGTGTGGATATACATGTGTGTGTATATATATATGTATATATGGTGTCTACAAAAGTAAGCGCAATGATTTATCGATTCCTCCACGGGGCATAAGAAGGGTAATTGGTCAAAATAGATGGCGGCATTATAGCGCGTGCCGCAGCCGCGTAATTATGCGGCTCTCTTTCTCAACCCCTCACTTTTATTCCTCATTTTTTATTCGTTCATATAATCCACCCTTAATATTATATATATATATATATATATATATATATATATATATACATGTGGAGTATTCGACTTTAATTTACCCACTCTATCATTTAAATCTTTGAATTTTTGTGACTGTAGTGACAGACAGTATTTCTTATTTTTTTTTGTTTTTTTCAAATATTGCCATAAAATAATTACCACAGTATCCATTAATTTCGCAGTATTTTTTTGTTGATAATATCATCAATATCATACAATGATTTATTGAATAATCATTGATAAATACAAATAAAATGATAAATAAATAATGAATAACATAAAATAATAAAAATGTATTTTAGAATAAAATTGAATGATTTATTATTCATTCGTTCATTTATTTATTTATTTATTTATATTTTGGTTTGTCAGTAATTAAAATTCTTAAGACAAGGAGAGACACTGTATATATGAACGCACGCGCCATTATCCCATAGCCGGAAGTACTTAAATACGTCATGGCGCCTGCCGGAAACAGCTCTGAGTCACTCCTGTAATCGCAGTGCCTCCTTGCTAACCCCTCTTTGCCTTCTCTTCCTTCACAAACACCCTCAACTACTCTCTCTCACTCTCTCCCTCCCTTCCTCCCTCTATTCCTCCCTCTCCATCTCGATGTATCGATTTTCACTGTTGAGACACAATTAAACTTTACAACCCAAATAAACAACACACAAATATATGTTCGCAAGAAGCAAAAATAAAACAAAAAATGAAAAGTAAAAATCAAAATGAACAAACATCAATATTCAAATTTATATTTCATCAATTTTTATTGTGACTTGGAATTGCAGAGAAAAACAAATATGAAAATTTAGCTACGGGTAATTTATTTATTTACCTATATTCTCTTTGATCAGTGATAAAAATGGCCGTGGAGTCAATAATATATATGTATATATGCATGTCTGTGTGTGTGTGTGTGTGTTTATGGAAGGACGAAGAATGTACGACAGTATTACAACTGCGCCATCTGCTAATACATAGATATTTGTTAGTCGACAAACGCGCACTCTGAGAATCGATAACGTCTAGGAAGTCTCTTACACACTGCGAAACTTCATCGTCATTCACTATGTATATATATATATATATATATATATATATATATATATATA